>JACERR010000045.1:212500-215000 GCA_016760335.1 Gastrodia elata | reverse complement strand
CACACTCACACACACATACACACACATAGAGATTAGTATATATGACATTATTTATATAAGTGTGTATTTATGAGTATTTAGAGACTATGTATACACACACAGACACTCATATAGACTTTTCTCTATGTGTGTGTGTGTGTCTACATACATGTGTGTGTCACACACACACACACACACACATCCTTATATGCATATCGCCATGTGTGTGTGTGTGTGTGTCTATGTGTGCCAATATATATATATATATATATATATATATATATATATGCACACACATAGAGATTAGTATATATGACTATGTGTATGTGATTGATATACATACTCACAATCGTATATATATATATAGATGCATATGTGCTCTTACATACATACTCCTATATACTAATCTTTATCTGTGTGTGCATGTATATGTTCTTATATTTATATACATTTATGAGTATGTATTCCCAATAAACATAAGCACACACACTTATATATACTAATATTTATGTGTGTGTGTATGTATATGGTTATGAGTATGTATAGCCAACATGTCCATACACACAGGGAGATTAGTATATATGAGTATGTGTATAAAGATACACACACACATACAGACAAACACACACACATAGAGGTAAGTATATAATCATTATGCGTGTCTCTATATATATATATGACTATGTATACCCAACACACACCCACACACACGTATGTGTTGTATATGGTTGTGAGTATGTATACCCAATACACACACACACCACACACACACACATACACATGAAGATAAGTATGTATGAGTGTGTGTGTTGGGCATGTGTCTTTATATATATATATATATATATATGTATCTATATATATATATATATATATACATACATATATATATATATATATATATATATATCTATGTGACTGTGTGTGTGTGTGTGTTGTGTGTGTGTCTATATATATATATGGTCATGAGTATGTATTCACAAACACATACACATATTAGTATATATGAGTACATATATATATATATATATAGGCACACACACACTCATATATTCAAATCTTTATGTGTGTATGTTTGTGTGTGTGTATGTGTGTGTCTCTACATACATATAAATCCCATATATTAATATATAGATAGTGTGTGATAACACATACATATATATAACACATAATAAACATGGAAATTAGTATAACACTCACAACCATATATACCCAACACACATACTCATATAAATATACTTATCTCCATGTATATTATGTTTTATAAATATATATGTGTTATCACACACACACACACTCATATATATACTTATCTCTATGTGTGTGTGTGTGTCTACTAGGTATACAAACTCTATGTGTATGTGTGTATGTTGGGTATACATACTCAGAACCATATATAAATATATAGACACACACACACACACTCATATATATCTATGTGTCAGTTGTGAGTATATATGAGTGTGTGTGTGAGTATATATGAGTGTGTGATAACACATTTGGTATTTATATAGACACACATACATATAGACACAAAGAGATTACTATTTAAATATATAGACACACACACACACAATCATATATACTTATCTCTATGTGTGTATATGTATATATATTTATATACTAATCACTAATCATGTGTGTTTATGTGCACACACACTCATATATACTAATCCCTATGTATGTTTTTGTGTGGTTGTGAGTGTTTTGGGTATACATACTCACAACTCTGTGTTGAGTATGTAAACCCAACACAAACACACATACAGATATATATATTAATTAACACACACACATTATATATATACGATTGTGAGTATGTATAACCACATATGTGCTATATATATAAATGTGAGTGTGTTTGTGCTTGTGAGTATGTATACACAACACATCCACACATGTACTCATATACACATATCTCTATGGGTGTGTGTTTGTGTGTGTATGTGTGCATGTATGTGTGTGTCTGTCTGCGCATATATATATCATAGAGATAAGTATCAGTTTACATATATATAGAGACTATGTATAGTTTACATATATTTATAAAGACTATGTATACACACACACACAGACACACACTCACATAAACACATACAGACACACACACATATATATGTACTAATCTTTGTATGTGTGTGTTTATGTGTGTGAGTACATTGGGTATACATACTCATAACACACACACATTGAGACTATGTATACACACACACATACTTAAATATAAATTACACACAAACACACACATATATACTAATCATTATGTGTGTTAAATATACACACACACACACTCATATATACTTTTCTCTATGTGTGTGTGTGTCTCTACATACATGTGTGTGTCACACACACACACACACACATCCTTACATACATATCGCCATGTGTTTGTGTGTGTGTGTGTCTACGTGTACTAATATATATATATATATATATATATATATATATATATATATAAATATATGCACGCACATTGAGATTAGTATATATCACTATGTGTATGTGTTCAGTATACATACTCACA
>JACERR010000045.1:200000-207500 GCA_016760335.1 Gastrodia elata | reverse complement strand
TTTAGATAAAGAAGAACACTTACATGGATAATGACCCTTTCATGATCGACTAAGAAAAATACAAAGACAAGAGTTAGAGATTACTAGGAATGTTCCTTTGATGAAGTTCTCCAGATTTCTCCTCTTCTTGATCTTGGTCGTTTCTCTTAGATCCGTAAAGCTACCTTTCTCCCTTCTTCTCCTTAGCAATTGAAGTTCTTCCACCCTTGGAGAGTTCTCCTTGTATTTTATGTAGCCCTCTCCACACTTAAAGGTTTTGTAAGCCATATTGGGAACCCTTCTAATGCACATCCATTTTTAGCCCTTTTGAAATCTGAAAATTAATTTAAAATTTATGCCAACATTACCAAACCAAGTGGAGCTTGAGGTGACAACTTCTTTTCCCTTTTTTTGTCTTTTATTTTGTTTCAATCACCTACTCCCAATTAAATATCAAGCAATAGGCCAGGAAAATGGCTGGAAGACAAGATCCAGATTCTGGGTCAAATCTCAGCTACATTTAGTGTTCTGAGAAGACATAAATTTGGCGGATACTGCAGTGTGGTGCAGACCACTAGCGGTCAAGTCCTGCAAGTCCTCCCACTGTAGCGCACTGTACTAGTTTTAATTCATGTAACCTACCCACCGCAGCGCACTATAGCACTTGAGTCTCACAAGTCATCCAGCTGTGGCATGCTGTAGCGGTTGAGTCTCACTAGTTCTCTCACTGTGGCATGCTATAGCGGTTGAGTCCCATAAGCTCTCTCGCTATGGCACACTGTAGCGGTTGAGTCCCACAAGTTCCCCCATTGTGGCACGCTATAGTGGTTGAGGTTCGCAAGCTCACCTGCTGTGGCACACTAGGGCGCGCTGTGGCGCACGATAGTGAAAACGCTCCAGAAAATAGAAATGTCCATGTTAAAGATTTTATGTAGCTGTGGCGTGCCGTGGCGCGCTGCAGCGATTTTCTTCCAGAATTTGTAGAAATATTCTAGAATTGTCTAGAAATTGCTGAGCTTGTATTTTCCTTAAAAATACACAAAATTTATTAAAGTAGGCTAATTCAAACATAGATTATTTATGAAAATTCATATATAATTGATTAAATAATGGATTCATCGATATACCTAATACAAAACACACATACATAGAGATAAGTATATACTAATATTTTTTATTTGTGGTATACACGTACACACACACAAACACACACCCATAGAGATTAGGCACATGTATGTGTGTGTCTATATATATATGGTGTGTGTGTGTGTGGTCCTATATGAGTGTGTGTGTGTGTCTGTGTGTAGATACTCACAACTACACACACACACACTCATATATATGTGTGTGTATGCATATATACTTATCTCTATGTGTGTTGGGTGTGTGTGTTTATATGTGTTGGGTATATACACTCTCATATATATAGTATATATGTGCATTGAATGAGTGTGTGTGTAGTGTGTATTTACATACATACCTACAGACACACACACTCATGTGTGTATGCGTGTGTTGGGTATACATACTCATACGTGTGTGTGTTGTGTGTTTGTGTGTATGAATGTTTGGTATGTGTGTGTGTGTGACTATATATATATGAGTACACACACATATATGGATGTGTGTGTGTGTCTGTGTGTGTGCATTGTGTTTGTATTTATATATTGGGAATATATACTTGCAACCATATACATGTATATACGATTATGAGTATGTATGAGTGTGTGTGTGTTTGTGTGTTTGTGTGTGTGTGTGTGTGTGTGTGTGTGTGTGGGTGTGTTGGGTATACATACTCACACACACACACACATACATAAATACACACACATTGAGATAAGCATATATGAGTGTGTGTGAGTGTGTATGTGTGTGTCTATATGTATAGGTATATAATCTATAGGTCAGGTGGCTTTATTGACCATGTTTATTTTTTTGGCTCGATGGATATTATGCATTTATGGAAGGAGGATTTTATGAAGTATAAGGCTGTGATTTAAAAACTCTATGGTTTTTGGACTAGAGGTTTCAAGAGTAACTTCTGGTGGACTCAGAGCTAGTAATTGATTGAGTACTAAAACTCCTGTTGTTGCTTTTTATACTTTTGAAAAGCTAGAAGGCAATATACCTTCGCTTTATTGACCATGTATATTTGTCGAACGACGTCTCTTTGTCTCTTCAATCCCCAGTCATTAGTAACTGGGTGGGATTTTTCTCAGTTTGTGGTTTTAGTCCTTTCGGACTCTATTGGTACTATGGCTTTGGAAGCTTAATGTTCTTTTGGTTCTGGCTTATTTAAAGGGTAGTTATTCCATATAATCATGAAACTTAGAGTTCTATTTGGCATTATTTTTCCGAATAAGGTCAGAATGTTTTTGATTGTTCTTCTTAAGGATAAAAGTTTCTGGCATGCTGTACAGATTTTATGGCTATTTGTTTTGATTAATTGGATTTTCTCACCTATGTATACTCCTCTAGCGGCACTTGTCCTAATGTCTTAAGTCTTTTCCCTTTATAGTTGGTTTGATACACTAAGTGAGCTGCTCTTTAACAAATTTAATTTTTTAAATCAATCCGTCCTATTGTTTTGTGTTATATCTTGTCAGAGTTAGACTCCATCCAGTCAGCTTCTTTATCAAAGCTATGTTGTCTGTGGTCATTGAAGGGCATTTAGGGTTATTTTCTTATTGGCTGATGCTTGAGATTCCGATTCTTCCTTAATTTTGCTATTAGTGAGGCATTATACAGAAGTTTGAAGTGGCAGTTGGTAAGTTAGGCTTCCCCTAGTTTCTTGCTGGGGGTCAGTTGGCCAGTTTCTCTTCTTTTCAGGTGCAATTCCAGTGTTCTCTCCTCCTTCTGTGATGATGGCTCATTCTTCGCTCAATCAAATCCTGGGCCTATGTTCGGTTACAACAATGATCCGTAAAGGAAGGTACCTGGCTAGATTTGCTGCTTGATTTTCAATTTAGTCAGCAGTTGGAAACCCATCTTGTCTCGGTTGCTCATCTGTTGTCTTTTTGAGTCTGACGCTTTTTCAACTTTTGGGTCCATCGTCCATAGATAATCTTCTTCTGTTTGTCGAGGCGCTTGAGAATGGAATGAAAGCGATATCGATTATCGCACTTCTGTTATTTTTGCTTTTTACTATCTGCATGCTCTATGTCAGATTTTAGGTGTTTGTTATAGGGTCAGTTGGTTTACTAGGAGATATCTTGGGGATGTTTGTTATTTATTTTTGGATTTTGTGTTGGTTTATGTTCTTTTGGGAATCAATCTGGTTATGGATTGATTAGTCTGTAAGTTGGTTCTTTTTCGATCGATGGAAAGTTTTGATTCTGGTAATATATATATATATATATATATATATATATATATATATATATTATTTTTTCTTAGTAAAATGCCATCTCGACTTCTTTTTCATTAAACCAGGAAAGACTCACAAACTAACAGACGATCAGGATTTGATTACAAAAATATCACAAAATCCCGAACCATAAAATAACTAAAAAAATTAACAACAAAAAATGGAACTAAATATATCAGTTAGCCAAAAGAACTGATTCCAACTAGGGACCGGTCTAAGAGAACATTTAGAAAAATGGAATCAGCTCGTAGAAGAGCACCATGAGGGTCCACATCAAAAACCAAAACCGAAAGGATAGGCGGAGAAAGGCTTCCAGTGAAGGATTGGAGCTGGGGAGTCTGACCACCCAGAAATCCATGAAGTTAAACACCTTCCAGTACATGATTAAGCATAGCCAAAAAACTTCATACAAGCCAAACAAAAGAGTTTCCATAGAAGAACCGATGCAGCTTTTTAGCTGGGAAGTCACCACCTGGGACAACCTGTACCCCGGATCAAAGAGACGATGTTTCCGGATGAATACGAAAATTGCATAATCAGTCATAGGATAGAACGAGATGAATGTGCCCGAGGTAACGAATAAAATTTGCAGATTCTTCTTTTGACAGAGAGAAGTGTAAGCACTCGAGGAGAGTTTAGGTAACATACATACCAGGATAAGCTAGCAAGAAAAACCAGACCTCCTGACAAGAAGAAAAGAGGAAGACTGATGAGATAAAGAAAAGAAGTACGATATAGTATAAGGGATTGAAGTACGGTAGCAGGATTCTGTGCAGGCATCCCATATGAGGAAGCACATGTACAGAAACCAACTCATTAAAAGTAATAAAGGTGAGACAGACACAAGCCATAGAAAGTTACATCAGTCAAATCAAAAAGCAGGAGGAAGCTTCCTTAGGTCCTGAGAAGCTGGAGCCACCAGAACTCAACTTTAAAATCATTTATCAGAAATGAATATAACTCAAGCAATTATTTTAACTATTACCAATAGGGATACAGAAAGCCTCCCCCCCAAGCATGACCAGAATAGCACAGATAGAATCAATCAAACTTCTATCCAACATAGTAGAACTCAATTTCTTTGCATCCCATTGACCCTCAGACCAGAAATCTGCAATGATGGCAGAATGATTACCAGTAACAGAAAAAAGAGAATAAAGAGGGCCCTTGGTGCACCAATTGTCATACCAAAAGAATTATTTCCATTAGAAAATTTCCAAGAAATACAATTTTAGTAATTTCTCTCCATTTTACTAGATGCTTCCACACTATAGAATCATTTTGTTTTACACCTCTAACCACTATGTGATCAGAACTCCCATATTCTTTGTTCATGTAAATAGCCCATAAGCCTTCACCTTTTCTTAGCCTCCACCAGTGTTTAATGCTAAAGGTAGCGTAAGTAGAATTCATAGAGAAGAAACCAAGGCCCCCAGCCCCTTTTGGATGAGCTAGCTTATCCCAACTGGATCAACGAACCGATTTTCTTTCACCATAGTCGTCTCACTGGAAACCATTGCATAATTTATTAATAGAATTGACAAAATTTGCAGGGGGCTTAAAAACTGCCAGGAAATGATTAGGCATTGAGTTAATAATAGATTGAAGTAAGACTAGCCTACCACCAAAGGACAAACACTTTAGAGCCCACCCATTAATTTTACCAGTGATAGAAACTAAGATCTGATTAAAATGCGAAGAAGAAGCAATTCCCTTCAACAGAGGGAGAGCCAAATACTAAATAGATAACAATGCATGGGAGAGACCAGAAAGATGTAACAGACCTCAAATTCTGTCACCAGTGACAAATTTACCAAAATCTACACTCGACTTATTCATATTAACCTTCATACCTGCAATTTCTTCCATATGTTTCAAAATATCTAGAATCGAATTGAAAGATCTAACACTTGCCTTACAAAAAATAAGGGTATCATCCGCAAAGGAAAAATGGGAAATCAAAGTTTTACCAGAATTATGGAAATTGATACTCTTTTGCAAGAGAAATGTATGAGAAAGTAGTCTTGAGAAATACTCATTAGCAATTATGAAAAGGGCTGGAGACAGAGGATCCCCCTTCATAGAGACCTCTAGAGGACTTAAAAAAACCAAAGCTAGCACCATTTAGGAGCACAGAGAACCAAACATTAGAAATGGATTTGTAGATAAACTAGATAAAGGAATTCGAAAAACCAAACTTCCTCAGGACAGAAAATAGAAAACACCACTCAATTCTATCATAAGCTTTCA
Source organism: Gastrodia elata (assembly GCA_016760335.1). Lineage (NCBI taxonomy): Eukaryota > Viridiplantae > Streptophyta > Magnoliopsida > Asparagales > Orchidaceae > Gastrodia > Gastrodia elata. Next base: position 201,904 of record JACERR010000045.1, on the reverse strand, counting down.
TTACATCTAATTTAATCATAGTGTTCCCTCAAAAACATTTTTTATCAATGTCTTGAACCAATTCCTTGGCTAAAAGAAAATTATCAGATAACAATCTACCGTTGACAAAAGTATTCTGGTTTGGCGAGATAATGTTGGGAAGAATAGAGCATAACCTATTCAACACAATTTTGGTACAAATTTTATTAAACACATTGCAGAGGCTAATAGGACGGAAGTCAGACCAGGTTTTGGTCTCTCGACTTTAGGAATGAGCGCAATGGAAGTAGATGACACAAATTTAGGAATGCAATTAGAATGGAAAAAGTTCTGACTGCTTCCTACACATCTATATTGATAATCTCCTAGCAGGATTTGAGAAATAAAGGAGAGAAACTATCTGGACCAGCAGCGGTGTCACCATCCATATGTAAAATTATGTCATCAACCTCTGTGAATGAGGGAGGAGAATCAAGATTGATTTTATCATCCTCATAAATGATAGGAAAAACAATATCATTACAAAAAGTAGAGAGAGAATAACCTTCACTTTTCCAAAGAGCTTCAAAAAAGTTACAGGCCGAATCTCCCAAGGCAACCTGGGGAATGTTAGAGCCATTCTTGTCCTGGATATTGATAAAAGCATTTGAGGAATGTTTTATCTTTATCCAAGAATGAAAGAAATTTGTATTCTTTTCCCCATCTTTAAATCTCTTGAGAGAAGATTTCTATAACCAAAAGGCATGTTCCATGTTTAAGGTAAAATCCAACTTCTTAGTTGCTATACTCAACCTTTCTTTAATCACCTGAGAACTTGAAACATCGAATAAGGCCTCAAGATCAGCTACCTCTTGCTCAGCCAATTTCACCTTGTCACTATTATTCCCAAAATAGTTCTTCTTCCAGGTGATCAGACAGTATTTTAGCCTTTTCAATTTAGCATATAGCTTTACCATGGGAGAAGAGAGGGAATCCATAGAGAGGAATCAATTGGCTTTAACTAAATCAAGAAAATCAGGATGCTGTATTCGCATGTTTTGAAATCTGAAATTCCCTTTGACTCTAGCAGGAGAGGCCAAAGGTAAAAGTAAAGGGGAGTGATCAGATCCCAATCTACTAAGATGATTAACCAGAAGATCATTGAATAAGCTTGCAAAGTATGGGATAATTAAAATTCTATCAATTCTAGAAACCATCGAATTATTAGTCCAGGTAAAAGAAGACCTAGTGAAATCTAGGTCCAGAAGACCCGACTTATAGATCATGTTATTAAACTCATTCATAGCAGATAAGAAAGCAGGTCTACTATCAACTCTTTCAGAAGTTTTGCGGACCACATTGAAATAACCTCCCACCAAGCAAGGAGAATCATCAATGTAACACCAATTTTAGTTGGGGTAAATGAGCTTATGGAGAATAGAGCAAAGCCTCTGAGCCATGATTTTAGTGCAAATTTTATTAAACACATTGCAAAGGCTTATAGGCCTAAAATTAGACCAAGCCTTAGGAGATTGAACTTTGGGAATCAAGGCAACTGCAGTAGAGGTAACAAATTTAGGGATATAATTTGAGGAGAAAAGTTCATCGACAGCCGCCAACACCTCTACCTTAATAATTTCCTAGCACTTAATAGAATAGAGAGGAGAAAACCTGTTCGGGCCCCGCAGTGGAGTCCTCCTTCAAGGAATTGATAACTTCCGCCACTTCCAAAGTCGATGGAGAAGAAATCAGTCTAGCATTGTCCTCCTTAGTAACCAAAGGAAAGGAAAAATTGTTGCAAAGAGGGTTAAGGTCACACCCCTCACTAGACCACAGATTATCAAAGAAATCACAAGCAGATTCACCCAGTTGCTCCCGAGGAATTCAACTCCCGGACCCATGCTTTAAATAGGAAAAGGCGTTAGAAGCCTGCTTCACTTTCACCC
>JACERR010000045.1:185000-195000 GCA_016760335.1 Gastrodia elata | reverse complement strand
GGTATAGATACTCACAATTGTATATAAATATATAGACACACACACACAAGCACACACACATAGAGATTAGTATATATGAGTGTGGGTGTGTGTGGGTGAATACACATGGAGTATGTATATAAATCTTACAAATATGTATGCATGTGTACCCAACACACATTGAAACATACACACATAGAGATAAGTTTATATCTATATGTGTATGTGTGTTGGGTATACATACTCACAACAATATATAAATATATAGACACACAACACTTAAACGTATATAAATATATACATATAGACATAGACACACACACACCATATATAAATATATACATTAATATATATGAGTGTGTGTATGTGTGTGTGTGTTGGGTATATATATATCTATGTGTGTGGATATATATATATATATATATATAGGCACACACATACATGCACTCATATATACTAATATTTATATTTATATATACAGTTGTGAGTATGACTATATATACAAATGGATATGTATATACATACATATATATAACACATACATGTGTGTATCTATATATTTATGAGTGTGTGTGTATGTGTGTGTGCGTGACACACATAGAAAGATGTGTGTGTGTGGTTGTGACTATGTATACACAAACATATAAAAATATATAGACATACACAAACACACACATGAAGAGATTAGTATATATATGAGTGTGTATTTGTTAGGTATACATACTCAGAACCCAATATTTGTGTGGTTGCAACTATGGATATATCTGAGTGTGTGTGTCTATATGCATGTATGTAGTATGTGTGTATGTGTGTGTATTGGGTATATTTATATACCAATAATACATATATGCCTGTGTTTATACATACTTATAACTGTATATACATATATAGACACACACACGCAGATACACACACATGCACACACACACACACACTCATATATAATTATCTCTATATATGTGTGTGTTGGGGTGTGTGTGTGTTTGTGACACATATGTGTATATAATCTCAATGTGTGTGCACACACACACTCTCATACAAACACACATATATATGAGTGTGTGTCTATATATTTATATACATACTCATAATTTTGTGTGTGTGTGGGTGTTGGGTTATATATGAGTGTGTGTGTGTGTGTATGTGTGTGTCATATATGCTAATCTCAGTATAGTTATGTTTATGTGTGTGTATGTGTTGGGTATATTGTATACCCAACATATTTATCTCACAACCATATACTAATCTCTATTTTTGTGTATGTGTGTGTTTATTTGTGTCACACATACTCCTAGGTACAAACCATATATCTATATACACACACACACAAACACACACACATACTTATATATATATAAAGATTAGTATATATGAGATAATACATACACACAAACACACACACTCATATATACTAATCTCTATGTATGTGTGTATCCTATACATATATATATATATATATATATATATATATATATGTGTGTGTGTGTGTGTGTGTGTGTATGTGTGTGTGTGTGTGTGTGTATGTGTGTGTGTGTGTGTGTGTGTGCGGGTGTGTGTGTGTGTGTGTGTGTGTGTGTAATTATGTGTGTTTATATAATATGGATACTAATCTCTATATGAGTGTGTATTATATATGGTTGTGAGTATGTGTGTGTGTGTGTGTATTATGATTATTTATACCCATCACACACACACACACACTCATATATATGAGTGTGTGTGTGTGTGTTATGAATAAGTATAACCCAACAAACACAACACACACATGCACACACATATACAAACACTCATATATGTGAGTGTGTGTGTTTGTATGCCTGTGTGTATGTATGTATATGGTATATAGACACATATATTGAAGTGTATGTGTAGTTACAACCACACACATATGTACTAATCTCTATGTGCATGTGTGTTTGTGCATGTGTGTGTGTCTGTACACATGTATGCATAAACACATGCATCTATGTGTGTGTGTGTGCCTGTACTTACACACACTTATATATGTATATGCCCAACACACACACACACACATAGGTGTTTATATAGTTGTGTATATATGAATGTGTGTGTGCGAGTGTTGGCACACACATGTGTTTGTATGCATGTATTTATATATATATATATACATATATATATATATATATATATATATATATATATATGTGTGTGTGTGTGTGTGTGTGTGTGTGTGTGTGTGTGTGTGTGTGTGTGATAACTTGTTGGGTATACATAACTCACAACAATATATATCAAGACACACACACACACCTGTGCGTGTGTGTGTGTGACACATATGTACACATCACTCATATGTACTTATCTTTATGTGTGTGTATGTATATAAATATATATATGGTTGTGAGTATGTATACCCTATCCACACACACACACACTCATATATAGGCACACATAGACACACACACAACACACACACTCACAACTATATATGTGTTTGTGTGTGTATTTGTATTTATATGAGTGTGTGTGTGTGTTTGTGTATATGTGTGTGGGTCGGATATACATACTCACAACCATATATATATTTCTATACACACACACACACACACATCATATGTGAGTGTGTTGGATATACATAAACACACACACACATGTATACTAATCTCTAATTTCTATGTGTGGGTATACAAAATGTGTGTATATATATATAGACACAGACACTTGTGTGTTATATACATCTTTATACTAATGTATACATACTCATATATATGAGTGTGTGTGTGTAACATACTAATCCCTATGTGTTGTGTATATATGTGGTATAAATTATGGGTGATAGATGGGTATATATACATATGGCAACCATATATATACCACATAAACACACACACACACACATTCATATATACTAATCTATATACTTATCTCCATATAAATGAGTGTGTGTGTGTGTGTGTGCATGTATATTGTTATATAGAGTTTGTGTGTGTATATACCCAATATATATATATATATATACTTAACTCTATGTGTGTGTGTGTGTGTGTGTGTGTGTTGTGTGTGTGTGTGTCTATGTATTTGTTATGAGTATACATACCAAACACACACACACAAATATTAGTATATATTAGTGTGTGTGTGTGTGTGTGTGTATACCTTTTTTATGAGTATACATACCAAACACAGACACACATAAATATTAGTATATATGAGTGTGTGTGTGTGTGTGTTGGGTATATATACTCATAATAAATATATGGACATGTATATATAGGGTTGTTAGTGTGTGTGTGTGTGTGTATTATATATGTGTCATATATACATATGAGTGTGTGTGTGTGTGTTATATATGTGTAATATATATATATATATATATATATATATATATATATATATGTATACGAGGGTGTGTGTGTGTGCACGCACGCTCATATATACTAATATCTATGCACACACACACATGTGCTGTGTGTGTGGGTATATAACACATACGTGTGTCACACACACACACACATGTATACTTAGTGTTGGGTATACATACTCACATCGTATATATGCCACACACACACAGACACACAAACACATACATATATAGATTAGTACACATGAATGTGTGTTGTATATGAGTGTATGTGTGTGTATGAGAATACCCAACATATGCTTGAGTCCGGGCCTCGGTGAGTCCATGCCTCAGTGCGCCAACCATGGCCTCCGGCCCTCGGCGAGTCCGCCTAGGCCCCATTAAGGCCACCTCTTGTGCAAAGGACCCCTCTATTTGCGCTTTTGAGACCTCAGTAGCCGTCATGGATCTACTTTTATGTAACCTTATTTCCATCGATCATCAGGTACACTCAATCCCTTCTATCTTTCTATGCAATTATATGTGCTTATCGTAATGCTTATTTCACTCTTCACCTTGACAATCCATGGTGTATGGCAAACCAAAATAGGTTTGATCATGTGAATTTATCTAAAAATTCACAATGATTATCGTTAGGCTCACCCCGTCTGAGGGGTCGAGCTTAGGGTTTGACCTAGTCAGGGCCCTAGGCCTCCTCCGACGATGGTTCGACCATCATTGGTAAGGTCTCTTCACGATCTTCCATTTCCATGTGGGCCGAGCCTTGGCCTCACCGGGAAGGGTGCCGAAATCCATGCCCTAGCCGCAGGACATATATAATGCAAATAGTAGCCTAATTAAGTCAAATTTAATTAAATTAATCACAGAACTTTAATTGTTAATAACTCCTAAACCATAAACCCAAATATACTCAAGTTATATCTCATTTTGCTTAGAAAAATGAGAGGAATTTAATGGTAGTGCTAATTTTCTTATAGGATGCCTAGATAATATAGTGACATTTTAGGACATCCTCTCACTTGTACCAAACTTCAAACCCTCATAACTTTGTACTTAGTGACCCAAATCTAGTCAATATGGGTTTTAAAGTAATAAGGAAAAATAATAGGAACACGATAATAGTATTTGTTTTGCCATTGAATATTTAGTTTGACAAATGACTTTTAGGACCTATCCTAAGTACCCCTAAAACCTTAGATTTTGATTTGACCATATCTTAGTCAATTAGACTCCAAATTAGAAAATTCAAAGTGTTAAATAGCTTAGAATTCTAGTGCCAACAATAATATATAATAAAATTTAAGTTTTAAGCCCTAAAAACCCTAAGTTGATAATCATACCACTAACCCTAGTTAGGTCATAACTTTGCCAATTGAGATCTAATTTGGGTCTGCTCCCAATTAAAGTACTCAGTGTGATATAAGAAAGCTATAGCCACTGAGTTTGCTGAATTTTGACACAAAATGGAAAAGTTAAGTTTTTTACCCCTCTTAACTTATAAAAATTCCATAATTTCCCTTAGAATTGAGTTGGACATAACTAATTTAATACTCATCAGAATTTAATGTTCTTGGCCTCTATGGAATCTTTGAACAACAACCAATAATAAATTGCATATAAAATTTTTAATTTTTTAGGTGCAATTTACTAAAATACCGTTTAGATCAAAAACCTTAGTTTGGATCTATAGGACCCATTTCTTATCTAAATTTGGTGTACTCATTGTCTATCTTCATGTTAGACAGTAAGGAATCATTTGGTAGTAAGAAATTCTAATTTGGAGCCCTAAATCAAAATATAGCTTTTTAGACCCTTAAGTAGGGAAAAAATGGTTATTTTGCCCAAAAATTAGGTTAAGTACTCTTAACCCTTAAAATACCAATCAAATCATTAAAATCAATAATATAATTAATTTAGGATTAGTTTTAAGTCATAAATTCCTCAAATTGGAATACATTGTAAGACATCTCAATTATAGGCTTGAAAATCTCTAAGTAAGGAAAATGATCTTTACTTAGCTAAAATCCATCCCTAACTTCCTTAATTAAATTAAATCAGCAAGTGAAAAGAAATTCAATCAACTCTTAGAACATCCCAAAGTCTTATCATTATGAATCCCTTCATCACCTTAGGATTTGTTCCTAAGGATTAAGGATAGATCTTGGGTTAGATTTCATTTATTGAATAATAGGGTTATTCAATAAATGAATCCTTAATTTTATTGGTTTTTAGATTTTCATAATTTCATTTTAATTATTATCTTCTAACTTTAGAATAAGATTAGGAGAATCTTCCTAGTAAGCTTGACTTTGCTTGATAAGATCTGCCTCAATCATTAGTACACCTTAGAATCAAAAACCTTAGATCTTTAGACTCTTACCCTTGAGTTATGTGCTTAACTCCAATTTGTGGTGTTAAAATCATAAACTTTAGTTAGTATATCTTGATCAAATCCTAATATAGATGCATAAATTCAATAATTAGGGTGTGATGATTTGTTATTTAACTTATAGATAATTCTGATTGAACTAGATTAGAACCTGATCAATTCTAATTGCTTTTAACTTATAAGGTCATATTTCTAAGTTACACTCGATAATAGGAATTAGAGATCCTGAACTTATGTAACTTAGAATAGTTTGAATGGTTTAATTAGACAACAATAGTGTCACAATGTATAGAAGAGTCGCTTGCTTACTACTTGATTATTTGTGTTATGCACTCCTTGTATTTTGTGCTTAATTCCTTGAGCATGTCATGTAAGAGAACTTTGTGCATGAAATAAAAACATAGAATAACTAGGATAATAGTTGCCATAGGTTCAGTTATATTCTGGTACGTTTTGGTGCACATTTACCCTAATGGATAGGGGTAAGGAGTAATAAGGATGCTTAACATTACTCATTGAGGAGTATGTGTTAAACTTGGAACCCATATAGTCTTGTTGACATGCCTGACTCCTCAAATATTTTTGGAAGTGTCCATAGAAACAAAAGTAAAATAACTAAAATATTTTGCATTTATATTTACTACCTCTTCAGCCATTCGGTTCTGCCTGCCCTAGCCCAGAAAGGCTTTGGGAATTTTTGTCTGCCCTAGCTTTGAAAGGCTTTGCGAATTATGCTAGGCCCGATTGGCAAATTTTTTGATATGTCAGTTATACATACCTGTTTTTATTTCTATTTACTACTTACTATGTTAATTATGCATGTTATTTCAGTGAGCTATACTTTACTTGCTCATTTGTATATGCTTATATGATGCTAGATTTTGCTGTTTACTATATGTATCACTTTTAGATTTACTATTTTAAATCAGTATATGTAATGGGTTCAGCATGCTTAGGATTAGACTTTACTTTCAGTACTTTTACTTACTATATTATATATATATATATGCCTATCCTTACTTTTTTTGCCTTGAGGTGTGCCTTTTGCCTCAAACCTTATTTAGTTATAAATGTTGTATTTTTAACTTATCCTGCTCAATGTATGCTTATTGCACATATGCTAGATAGTTATTTTGGTTTAGTATAAGTAAATAGTGACATTAATAATTTATGTAAAATATTCAGTATAAAAGGTACTTAGACAATTGTTTAATAAGATTTTTCTTTTATTTGCTAGGGCCCTAATATTGTGAAACTGATAACGTCAGATTCAAATAGGTTTGAGGAGCTGGGTGCTGAATAGGAGGGGCCTTATCTGGAAGAGGAGCATCAGTTGGGAGAACCAGTTTAGTTCCCTTTTATTTCATTCTTTTGAACTATTTAATAAATATTGTAATAATACAGGTACCTTGATTGTGTTTTTCTTTACTATACTTTAGACACAGAGCTGTATGTTGCACTTTTCTTATTTACTATGATAACTTGGATGTACACCTATTTTACCTTACTTTTGCACTCTAATTTGTATTCGCTTAATAACTGAGTTTATGCTATGTATGCAGTGGCTTATATCTTCATTACTAGTGAATTCGGGTATGTACCTAATCTAATCTTAAGTAAGGGATTTGACAAAGTGACTCTCCACTCCTTTGTCTAATGATTGTGCATTAAGGGGAGGGGCACCATAGTTTGTGTGCGTGTGCGTATACGTAGTCACAACTGTATACAAATATATAGACAGACACACGAATGTGTACCTAACCCCCACACACATACAAATTCATATACACTAAGCTCTATGTGTGTGTGTTTGTATGTATCTATGTGGGTTGAGACACATATATAGACACGTATATGCATATGTGTATATATTTATGCGGTAATAGGCACAAACAGACACACACACACACATTGTATATAAATATATAGACATTTATGTTGGGTATACATACTCACAATTATATATAACACATATGAGTGTGTATGATTGTGAGTATCTATACACAATAAACACACACACACACCCATATATACTAATCTCTATGTGTGTGTGTGTGTGTGAGTGCACATGCATGTATATATAAATACTCGTACCACTGTGTGTGTGTGTGTGTGTGTGTGTGTGTGTGTGTTGAGTGTGTGTGTGGGTGTGGGTGTGTCTATATATTTATATACAATTGTGAGTATGTATACCCAATCATACACACACACACAACACATGCTTATTATATTTATATATAGACACACACACTCATATATACTTATCTATTATGCATGTATGTGTGTACATCTCCATGTGTGGGTGTGTGCATGTTATATAGTGTGTAAAATACATATATATATACGATTGATTCTATATAGACACATATTTTTATATATAAATGCATATGGTTGGGTATGCATACTCATAACTATATATAATTATGTGTCTATATATATGCATACTCACAACTGTATATTTGTGTGTCTATATATATATATACATACATATTAACACTCACACACACATAGAGATAAGTATCTATTAGTGTGTATGTGTGTGGCCAATAGGTATACACACTCACAACTATATATCCATATATATATATATATATATATATATATATATATATATGTATATATATATATATATATATATGTATATGGACACACACACACCCACACACAAACACACACACATAGAGATTAGTACATATGTGTGTGTCTATATATATATATATATATATATATATATATATACAGATGTATGGTTGTAAGTAGGTATACCCATTGCACACACACACACACACAAATATACTTATCTATGTGTGATTGTGTGTGTGCCTACATAGACACACACAGACACAAATAGAGATAAGTACATATGAGTGTGTGTTGATATGTATGTATATTCTTGGGTATACATACTCATATAAATATATATATATATATATATATATATATATAAGTGTGTGTGTGTGTACATGTATATATGTGCATGAATATGTATACCCAACACACACACACACATGTGTATGTTGAGTATACATACTCTCAATTGTATATAAATATATAGACACACATGTATACCTGCATAAACATTTAGACTCTGGGATAGACACACACACACCCATATGGAGATAAGTATATATGAGTGTGTGTGTATACACATGTATTTGTTCGCTACTAATGAATATATATATCTGTTTGTGCCTATGTGTGTATGTGTATGTGTGTGTGTCTATATATATATACTCACAACCATATATAAATAAATAGACACACACAATTCATATATATATATATATATTTATATACAATTGTGAGTGCTTATATATATATATATATATATATATATATATATATATATATATATATATATATATATATATATATATATACAATTGTGAGTGCTTATATGTATATATGAGTGTGTGTATGTGTTATATGTGTGTGGTTATGTGTGTGTATGTTGGGTATACATACTCACAACTGTATATATATATCGAGACACACACCCATATATGTAATATATATTTGTATAGGTTGTGTATGTGCGTGTGTGTTTTTATATATTTATTCATACACAGACACACAAACTCATATTTACTTATCTCTATATGTCTATATTTGTGTGTGTGTGTGTGTGTGTGTGTGCATGTATGAATGTATATATCACACAATGCACATAGAAATATATATATAATCTCTATGAGTATGTATACCCAACACACACACAAGCACACACACATAGAGATTAGTAAATATGAGCAAGTGTGTGTGTGAGTGTGTGTTTCTATATGTTGGGTTTACATACTCACAACTATATATAAAAACATTGACACACAACATACATACACACACACACACTCAAATATGTGTGTATGTGTGTGTGTTTGTGTGTGTTGGGTATACATACTCATAACTATATATAAATATATAGACACACAACACACATACACACACATACACACACACACACACTCAGATATGTGTGTGTGTGTGTTGGGTATACATACTCACAACTGTATATAAATATATAGACACACACACATATAAATATTGGGAGTACATACTCACATGTGGTATGTGTAGGGTACATACACACACACACTCATATTTACTAATCTCTATATGTGTGTGTTTTTGTGTGTTTGTGTGTGTCTGTGTGTGTGTCTATATGTATATACTAATCTCTATGTGTGTGTGTATATATTGGGTATACCTACTCACAACTATATATAAATATATAGATATACACATACACACAAAAACACACACAAAGAGACTAGTATATATAAGTGTGTGTGTGTGTCTACCCAACACAAACA
>JACERR010000045.1:175000-182500 GCA_016760335.1 Gastrodia elata | reverse complement strand
GGTGGTTGTGGAACAGGAGTATATAAAATGCGTAGGTTGCGGTAAATGCGGTCACTCTAAAGAAGAGTGTTTCGGGTCCCTTAAAAAAGTTTGGAAGGTAAAAAGTACATCAGTTGAGTCCCAGATGGTTCTATATCTTCCTTTAAATCAGGTAAGAGATATCGTGCCTTATGTGCCCAGGGTGATCCCGAAAGTTCCATTTTGCTCGGTCGAGCCTGTTAACTGCTCTAGACCCAAATAATGTCATTGCTTGTATTCACAAAGCCTTGGAAGAGAAAGAAGCATATCGTCTGGATCCATTTATTGTTTTGGCTGAATCAAGTGCTATGGATTTGAATCTCGATCCTTCGAATGTCTGGATTTCCCCAAAAAAAAATCCAGGGTGGCCAGGTGGTCCCAGGCACAATGTTGTTGTCGAGATGCAAATCCAGAAGATAGTCCTCAAAAATCAACTGAGGCCTCAAAAATCAACTTGGGAAGATAGTCAGCGGTTTATGCTAATTGCTCTTATATGGTGAGACGTCACCTTTGGGATTCTATCAAAAATTGGTGTAATGTGGATGACCTTCCTTGCCAGATTGGGGGAGATTTTAATGCGGTAAGGAAAAGATCGAAAATAATTGGTAGAGGGAAATTCAATCTAATTGCTACAAGGGAGTTTAATGATATGATTGGTAAAGCTGGTTTGGTGGAATTAAATTATTTGGGTTCCAATTTTACTTGGTCAAACAACTCAACAGTGTCTAGACTTGATAGAGTCCTGGTTAACCCGGGTTGCTTAAACTTGTTCAATAATCTCCGGACCTCTCATCTCAGTAGACTAGGTTCGAATCATGCCCCTATCTCGTCTCACTCTTCCCAAAAGAAGTTTTAGATTTCAAAACATGTGGATTTGCCACCCAAATTTTTGGGGGGTTGTGGAATTTGATTTGTTTTCCCCATTACTTGCTGAGTCATCCCCCCTCTTGCGGCTGCACCGGAAGCTTAAAAGGCTGAGTAAATCTCTTTCTATTTGGAACAAACTGAAAGTTGGAAATTTTTTTGAGGAGGTTAGGAAGGCTGAAGCTAAAGTCGTGGAACTAGAAGCGGATGTTGATGAGTCTGAGGATTGGGTTCTGAGAGGTAAACTCTCGGATGCGCATGACAATCTGGAAAGAGCTCTAAATATGGAACACGATTATTGGGTCCATAAATCCACTTTGAAAATGTTTAAAAATGGGGAGAGAAACACAATTTTTTTCATTCTTGGGTGAAAGTTAAACAGGCATCAAATAATTTTGGGAACATCAGGTCGATTGATGGTTCTCCTGTCCCCTCTGAGGGATAGGGAGAGTCGGCTTGCTCTTTTTTCTCTAATCTGTGGACCAGTGAAGGCTGTGACGTATCCCATCTTAACTCAGAGATTCGGTTTCCTCAAGTTTCTGAAGCTAAAAATGAGAGCCTTTCCTCAGTTCCCTCTGCTTTGGAAATTGAGGAGGTGGTCCTCGCCTTAAAGGATGATTCGACAGCTGGTCCAGATGGGTTTCCCCTCTCTTTTTTAAGCATTGCTGGAATATTGTGGGGCAGGATGTTATTGAGGCCTCAGTTGATTTTTTCCTTGCTGACTATCTTCCCAAGTTTGTCACTGCAATCTCTATTGCCATCATCCCCAAAATCCAGTCTCCAAAGGGTTGGTCAGACTTTAGGCCTATAAGCCTGTGTAATGTGTTTAATAAGATTTGTACCAAAGTCATGGCGAATAGGTTGAGCCTCATTCTCCCAAAGCTCATTTCTTCAAATCAAAATGCATTTGTGCATGGGAAGCTCATCTCTGATAAATTCCTCCTTGCCAAGGAGCTTGCTCATGATTTGGACAGCAAGTGTTTTGGGGGGAATGCCATCTTGAAGCTGGATGTTATGAAGGCCTTTGATTGAGTTGAATGGAGGTTCCTTTTCAACATTCTCTGGTGTTTTGGTTTCTCAGTTAAGTTCATCCAGTTTATTTACAAATCAATCTCCAATGTTTGGTTCTCTGTTTTGTTGAATGGTGAGAGCTATGGTTTCTTCAAATCCTTTAGGGGCTTGCGCCAAGGGGACCCTTTATCTCCTGCTCTTTTCATTCTAGCAAATGACTGTTTTCTTAGACATTTGTCTAATCAGTTGTCGGTGTGGAAGGGGATAAGTTATCATAACTCTGGCAGGTTTTCTATTCCACTCCTTGCATTTGCGGATGACACTATTATTTTCTGCCGGGCTTCGGTGAAAGCCTTCACAGTAATTAAGAATGTTTTAGATCATATGAATCAGGTAGCTGGTATGAAAGTTAATATGAGCAAATCTAGTGTGGTTTTTGGGAAGCATGTCCCTATTAGTAGGCAGAATGATATTCTTCAGTTGTCAGGCTTCTCTAGAGCATCATCTCCTATCCAGTATTTGGGTCTGCACCTGTCTAAAGGAAGAGTGCCTTGGGCTCAATTTCAGCCGTTGCTAGATGCCATGTCCCAAAGGGTAAATGGTTGGACCTCAAAATGTTTGTCTTTTGGTGGCCGGATGGTTCTTCTCCAATTTGTCCTTAATGTTATGCCTAATCATTTTCTGGCAGTTTTTAAGCCTCATAATCTTTTGTATGCTGTAAATAAGCTTTGTAATAGCTTCCTGTGGGGGGATTTTGGAACTAGAAGATCGGTCCGGTGGGCTAGTTGGCTGGTGGTGGCTTGTCCTAAATGGGCGGGAGGCTTGGGCTTTTTCCCTCTTGACTTGATGGGAAAGGCTTTTGCTATCAAGAATTGGTGGAGGCTGAGGGATGGGAAGGGTCTTTGGGTGAGATATATGACCATAAAATATGGTAGATCTACCCACGTGGTTTGTAGTAATCTGAAACCGCATGATTCTATAATGTGGAAAAGGTTATTGGGCGTTAAAGAGGTGGCTGAGTGTCACCTCCATTGGAGCCTGGGAAGAGGCTTAATCTCCTTCTGGTTTGGTAATTGGTTGAAGGTTGGCCCTCTTTTCTCCTTCTTCCAAGTGAGGGGCAGTCCGCAAGCAACTGTTGCAGAATTCTGGTTGGAGGGGGCTTGGAATGTGGAAAAGCTTGCTGCCGTTGGGATTCCTTATAACTGGTTAACCAATTTTTGTTCTTCTTTTTGTATTGACCCTGAGGAGGATAATTCTATGCAGGTGAAGCTGGCTAATTTAGTTAATCCATCTATTAGTTCGGCCCGCAAGATTGTGAACTCTTATAGTATTGCGGAGTCCAATTTTTGGGTTCATTTACCCATGATTTCTCTATCTTTTTTTATTTGGAGAGCTTTTAAATCCTTCTTGTCTGTCGATGAGGTGCTTATGCAGCCAGGGGTTGCTCTTGCCTCAAAATGTGTCCATTGTAGATCTGAGGAATTGTTGCTTCATTTATTTTTTGCATGCTCATATGCTAGACAAATTTGGTTAAATTTTTCTTTCGTTCTAAAGCTAGATGAATTTCTTCATAAGGGAAGTTTCAAGGAGGGGCTGGTGAAGGGCAGCAAGTGCGACCCATTTTCGGTCTCTTTATTGTGTTGCATTCTTTTCCAGATTTGGTTTGTAAGGAACCAAGTTAAATGGAAGTTGTTCTCCATCTCTCCCTTTAAGTCTATTTATTTTATTGATAAATACATGCAATTGGCAATATAAGCTGGTTTTATTAGTGAGAAAGAAGCCTTTTGTTTCTACTTGGGAAACAAATATAGTTCATGTGCTGCCTCCAAGTTTGCTGGGGACATTATCAGGTCCCCGAACTACAGAATCTCTTTATATTTCATTTTGTCTCGGGTGGAAGCAGGGGAATTTTTGTTAAATGTGGTGGTTGTTTCCCATGGGGAAGGTCTGTGGAGCTTAACGGGTATTCATATTAGAATTTGGTTAATCCCTTGGTTGGTGATCCTGGCAAAGCTGCTCTCAATGGGCGTTTTCAGGAATGTTTTTCTTATTTGCAGTAAGGCCCTCTTTTTGAAGCTCGTCCATTTTTAAAAAAAGCTCTTTTTTATATTTCCCCATTTTAATATGCGGTCTGGCATAAGCCCGGCTAAGGCAGGGGGCTGTTAATTATGTTAATTATGTTCTTTCTTCTTCTCCCCTATTGTTTCGAATACAGGAGGGCTATATAGCAACCGCATTGTGTTTTCTGAGTTCTCTTTGGCTGCTGGTTGGGTGCTCTATTTTTCGTGAAGGGATTTTGTGGCGCTTTAGGAGGTGGGCTTGGTGTGTCGGCGGATATGATTTGATTGATTGATGGTTGCTCCGCGAGGGCCAGGTCAGATCGCTGGCTGTCAGGTGGCTTGTCTGTCCCGATCTTCTGTGTGTGTCTCTTTGCTTGTTGGGTCTGTCCTTCCTTCTCAGGCTATTTATCTCTACAATTCCCTGTCATTGCTACTCTGTATGATTCTCAATGGCCTTCTGCTTGCGCCTTAAGTTTTGTCTCTATGTGGCACCTTCCACGGACCCTAGTAGGGTTCACCTGCATTATTTCTTCAGGAGATTGCTGTTTGGGATTCTATGTGTATGCTGGATTGGAATGATGTTGGTTCTGTTTTGCACCTCTGTAAAGTTGGCAAACCTGGAGCCCGTCATATTTGGTATTCCTGAAGCGTTCTGGTTATGCATCGCCATGCTGGTGGGGGTGGAATGGTTGGTCGGATCGTTGGCGGGGGCTAATAGCTGCCTTCTGGTGTTCGTTTCTTCACTATGGTTTTCCCTGTGGGTTCTCTCTGTTCTGATCTTCTACGATTGATAGGAGATGGATGGAGGATGTTGGTCGGCTGGGTCCTTCTTGGGTTTGGGCAGTTGGTTCTGTCTTTTATTTGGTATTTTGTTTTTTTGATTTTTTTGATTGGGTTATTATTTTGGTTGGGGAGCTAAAATTATTGTAAAGCTACCTCAATACTCTGTATGTCCCTATTTTTTGGATGAAATGAATTGATGGCCGAGATGGCATTTTCCCAAAAAAAAAAAAATAAAATAAACAAAAAAAAAAAAAATATATATATATATATATATACTTATATATAATTGTGACTATGTATACCCATAATAGTATATAAATATATAGACACTTACACATATATGTTATCACACACACATAGACACACACATACACAAATACAAACATAAACACATATATTAATATATATATGTGTGTGTGTATGTGTGTGAGTATGTATACCCAACACACATAATATATATGAGTGTGTATGTGTGTGTGTGTGTATGTGTGTGAGTATGTATACCCAACACACATAATATATATGAGTGTGTATGTGTGTGTGTGTGTGTGTGAGTATATATACCCAACACACACACACATAAACACACACACACACACACACTCACACCGTTTGTATTTATTAATATATGGTTGTGAGTATGTATACCCAACATACAGACACACACACACACCCAACACACACACACATACACACACCAATATTTGGGTGGTTGCAACTATGTTTACATATATATATATATAGGAACACACACACACGCACTCAAATATACTTATCTCTATGTGTGTGTGTGTGTGTGTTTGTGTGTGCCTATATGTATATATACATTGTTGTAACAACACAAATATTGGTGTGTATGTGTGTGTGTGTGTTGGGTATGTGTGTGCGTGCATTTGTGTGTTGGCTTTACATACTCACAATTGTATATAAATATAAAGACACACACACAAAGAGACTAGTATATATGAGTGTGTGTGTGTCTATAAAGAGACACACATACACACATACATAGAGATAAGTATATATATATATATATATATATATATATATATAGGAACACATAGACACACTCACACACGCACACACACACTCATATATACTAATATCTATATGTGGGTGTTTGTGTGTGTGTGTGTGTGTCTGTGTGTATATATTAATCTCTATGTGTGTGCACACACACACGCACACACACACACACACACACACATACACACACACACATACACATACATATATATATATATATGTGTGTGTGTGTGTGTGTGTGTGTGTGTGTATAAGTATATAACCAATATTTGTGTGTTTGTGTGTATGTGAATAAATATATAGGCACATATACTCACACATGCACACAAACAAACACATATACATAGAGATTAGTATAAAACACATACATGTATTTGTCTATATATATATATGGATGTGTATACATAGTCGATTAGTATATATATATATATATATATATATATATATATTTATATCTGTGTGTGTGTGTGTGTCTATATATTTATATATGGTTGTGAGTATGTGTACCCAACACACACACACGTTTCATGAATACATAATAAATTCTGTGTGTATTTGTGTTGGGTATATATATATATGATTGTGAGTGTGCGTGTGTGTGCGTGTGTGTCTAACGCACACACTTAGAGATTAGTATATTTGAGTGTGTGTGTGTGTGTGTGTATCACAGATAAATATATAAACACACATACACATAGAGATAAGTATATATAGAGAGAGACACACTAATCTCTATGTGTGTACGTGTATAATATATATATATATATATGTGTGTGTGTTTGTGAGAATGTATACCCACGCACACATGCACACATAAAAGCATGTATAAAATGTTTATAAGCATATTCACAACCGTATATAAATATATAGACACATACACACACACAGACTCATATATACTAATCTCTATGTGCGTGTGTTTGTGTGTGTGTGTGTGTGCTTACATATTGATATGGTATATATGTGTGTTATGAGTATGTATACCCAACATATGCACACACACACATAGAAACACACTCACATAGAGATTATTATATATGAGTATGTGTGTGTGTTTGTGTGGTTGGGTATACATACTCATATATATATATATATACTTATACATATATTCAACACATACACACACAAACACACTCATACATACTTATCATTGTGTGTGTGTATGTATTGGGTACACATACTCACAACCCTATATACATATATAGTGTGTGTCTATATTTATTCTCTATGTGTGAGTGTATGTGTGTGGAGATAAGTATATATATGTGTGTGTGTGTGTCCATATATATATATATAGACACACACACACACACACACACACACACAGACTCACACTTAACACACAAACACACACATAATATATTTATATGCATAATATACAAAAATATATATACATCCATATATATATATGAATGCACACACATGCACAGTCATACACACACACATAAGTATATGTACCCTTCACACACTCAAATATACAGTTGTGGGTATATTTGTGTGTGTGTGTGTGTTTGTGTGTGGGTGTCGGTAGACATGTGATACTGTATACAAATATATATAGATACATACATATGTGTGTGTGTTTGTGTGTGTGTACCTCTATGTGTGTGTGTGTGTTCACAATCATATATATATATATATATATATATATATATATATATATATATATATATATATATATATGTACAGACACACACATGCACACAACCCCAGACACACACACACATGGAGATAAGTA
>JACERR010000045.1:145000-170000 GCA_016760335.1 Gastrodia elata | reverse complement strand
TAGAGATAAGTATACACACACACACACACACACACATATATATACATTTGAGTATGTAGACACAGATGAGTGTGTGTGTCTATATACATGTATGTTCAATTTGTATTCCCAACACACACAGACACACAGACACACACACATATACAGAGATACACTTATACAGTGTGTGTGTGAAGGGTATACATGCTCACAACTATATATATAAAAAATATATTTATATACATGCACACACTTATATATAGGCACACATACACACATACACACATGGAGATACATATATCTAAGTGTGTGTGTCTATATACATGTTCTTAGAGCTACACCATTGATACACATAGAGATAAGTATAAGTATATTAATATATATATATATATATATTTATATATATATATATATATTTATATATATATATATATATATATATATTTATATATTTATATATAGACATACTGACAGCTGTATATATATAAAATATATTTATATACATGCACACACATTTATATAGGCACGCATACACACACACACACACACAAGGAGATTAGTATAGTTGAGTGTGTGTGTCTGTATATGTGGGCCTAGAGACAAAGACACATATACACATAGTGATAAGTATAAGTATATATATATATATATAAGCATAATTAACTGTATATATTTATACACACACACACACACAAGCACGCGCATATAGCAATTAGTATATATAAGTGTGTGTGTGTGTGTGTTGGGTATGCACACACAAAAAGATTACTATATATGAGTATGTGTGTGTGTGTACCCAATTGTATCTATATATAGACATGTCTAACCGTATATATATAAAGACACACACACATATGCGTTACATACACACACAAATATATTGGCACACAGACACACACACAAACACACACACATAGACACACAATATATATATATATACTCACAACATGTATACACACACACACTCTTATACATACACACATACACACACATACTAATTTCTATAAGTGTGTGTTTGTGTGTGTGCATGCGCTATGTGTGTATGTTATTCTGTGTGTGTATGTGTGTGTTGGGTATACATACTCACAATCCTATATAAATATATAGACACAAACACACACCCAAATGCACACACATGAAGATTAGTATATATATATGTGCATGTGTGTTGGGGATATATACTCACAAGCATATATAAATATATGGGCACACACACATGCAAACACACACTCATAGAGATTTGTATATATGTGTGTGTGTGTATGTGTGTGTGGGTGTGTGTGTGTGTCAACAAATATATATAGCACACACACACGCACATACTCATATATACTTATCTCCATGTGTGTGTACACACACACACACACACACACAAACACTCATATACACTAATCTCTATGTGTGTGTATTTGTGTGTGTGCATCTATATATTTATAAACAATTGTGAGTATGTATACCCAACATACACACATACACACACTCATATATACTAATCTCTATATGTGTGTATGTGTGTGTGGGTGTTGGGTTATGAGTTTATATAAATGAGTGTGTATGTGTGTGTATGTGTGTGTATGTTGGGTTTACATACTCATATATACTTATCTCTATATAAATATATGGTTGTGTGTCTGTCTATATACCAAGACCCAACACACACATATAATTATTAGAATATATGAGTGTGTGTGCCTATATATACTTAACTCTATATGTGTGTTTGTGTGTGTGTGTATATATATTTATATATGTTTGAGGGTTGTGATCAGTATATATATCTGTGTGTGTGTATATATGGTTGAGGGTTGTGATAAGTATATATATCTGTGTGTGTGTGTTTGTGTATATATATATATATATATATATATATATATATATATATATTTAACTGACATCTCAGCTTCCACTTTCATTTCATCAAAAAAGAATTTACAAACTAGCTGACTTCGAGATTTGATTACAAAAAAACCTCAAAATCACTTACCAAAAAATGTCCAAGAACATAACAAAAAAATAAAAAAACAAGAAACTGGTAAATTTATTGATAACAAATAAACTGATTCCAACCATATAATGGTCTAAAAATAATCAAAAGAATGGAACAAGTTCATAGATGAAAACAGTGAGGATCTGCATGTTAAATTGAAAAGACTTAAATATTGCCTGATTTCCTAGAATAAGAACTATTTTGGAAATATTGTTGATAAGGAGAAAATGGCTGAGTAAGAGGTAGCTAATTTAGAGGCTTTATTCGATATTTTAGGATATTTGTTGGTCATGAATCAGTTATGCAAAGCAACTAAAAAGCTGGAGTCTGTGTTGAATATGGAACTTGCCTTTTGGTTACAAAAATCCTCCCTCAAGAGATTTTAAGATGGGGAAAAGAATACAAAATTTTTTCATTCTTGGGTAAGGGTAAAACACTCGTCAAATACTCTTATCAATATCTAGGATGATTGTAGTTCTAACATCCCTCGGGATGCTTTGGGAGATTTGGCCTGCAATTTTTTTGAAGCCTTTTGGAAAAATGATGGTTGTTCTCTCTCTAACTTTTGTAATGACATTGATTTTCCTTCCATTTTTGAGGAAGAAAATGCCAGCCTGATTTCTTCTCCCTCATTCAAGGAAGCGGAGGTGGTGGTTATAAATATTGATGGTGATACTGCTGCTGGTGCAGATGGTTTTTCTCCTTGGTTTCTTAAATCCTTCAGGGAGATTATCAAAAAGGATGTGTGGGAAGCTATTCTGGACTTCTTACATTCAAATTACATCCCTAAATTTGTGACTTCCACTTCTATTGTGCTAATTCCTAAAGTAGAGAGACCCAAATCTTGCTCTGGCTTTCGACCAATTAGCCCTTGCAATGTTCTTAACAAAATTAGTAATGAAATTTTGTCCAATAGATTATGTTCTATTCATCCTAACATTATCTCTGACAATCAGAACGGTTTTGTTAAGGGTAGATTGTTATCTGATAACTTCCTTTTTGCTAAGAAGTTGGTTTATGACATTTGACAAAAAAGGTTTTGGAGGGAATGTTATGATTAAATTGGATGTAATGAAAGCTTATGACAGAATTGAGTGGTGCTTTCTATTCTCTGTGCTGAGGAAATGTTCCTTCTTCAATTCTTATATCCAATCTATCTATAAATATATCTCTAATGTCTGGTTCTCTGTGCACCTAAATGGTGCTAGCTTTGATTTTTTCAAGTCTTCAAGAGGTTTACGCTAAGGGGATCCCCTGTCTCCTGCCCTCTTTATCATTGCTAACGAGTATTTCTCAAGATTGATTTCACATTCTTTTCATTTGCATAAAGGTATCAATTTCCATAATTCTGGCAAAACTTTGATTTCCCCTTATCTTTTGCGGATGATACCCTTGTTTTTTGTGAGGCAAGTATTAGAGCGTTTACTACTATTTTGGATATTTTGAAGCACGTGGAAGAAGTTGCTGGTATCAAGGTTAATATGAGCAAGTCTAGTGTGGTTTTTGGTAAATCTGTTGCTGGTGATAGATTCTCTATTCTGTTAAGCTTAACCGGTCTCTCTCATGTGTCATTACCAATTCAATACTTGGGTCTTCCTCTGTTGAAGGGTATTGCTTCATACTCCCACTTCAATCGGGTCTTATTTTGGATATCTACTAAAATTAATGGGTGGGCTTTAAAGTGTCTATCTTTTGGTGGTAGGCTAGTCCTTCTTCAATCCATCATAAACTCAATGCCTAATCATTTTTTGGCAGTGTTCAAACCACCTACAAAATTTGTCAAGTCTGTGAACATTTTATGCATCTGTTTCCTTTGGGGGGACTATGGTGGTATAAAATCAATTTGTTGGTCTAAGTGGAATGCACTATCTTGTCCAAAATAATCTGGGGGCCTTGGCTTTCACTCCATTAACTCAACTTCTGCTACTCTTAGCATTAAATATTGGTGGAGGCTAAGAAAAGGTGAAGGCTTATGGGCTGTGTACATGATCAAAGAAATATGGGAGCTCTGAACATGTGGTGGTAAGAGGTCTTAAAATTAATGATTCAATAGTCTGGAAGAATTTAGTTAAATCTAGAGTAGTTGTTGATAAATATATCTCTTGGAAAGTCTCTAATGGAAATTTATCCTTTTGGTATGACAATTGGTGTAGTGAGGGTCCTCTTTACACTCTTAATCTTATTTTTGGTAATCACTCTGCTATTTTAGAAAATTTTTGGATAGAGGGCTAGTGGGATGTTACTAAATTCTGATCTATTATGCTAGAAAGTAATTTGATTGCTTCTATCTATGCTACCCCTGTTATTTTGGGGGAGGAGGCTATGTGCATCTCAGTCGGCAAGAGTAAAAAGGTTTGCTTGAAGTTGGCATAAATAATCGTATATATTTATACACACACACACACACAAGCACACGGATATAGAGATTTGTATATATAAGTGTGTGTGTTGGGTATACACACACATATAGAGATTACTATATATGAGTGTGTGTGTGTGTATGTACCCAACTGTATCTATATATAGACACATCCAACTGTATATATATATATATATATATATATATATATATATATATATATATATATATATATATATATATATATAGACACACACACATATGCATTACATACACACACAAATATATAAGCACACACACATAGAGAATATATATATATATACTCACAACACACATACACACACACACTCTTATAAATACACAGATACACACACACATACTATTTTCTATATGTGTGTGTTTGTGTGTGTGTGTGTATGCTATGTGTGTATGTTTTTGTGTGTGTATGTGTGTGTTAGGTATACATACTCACAACCCTATATAATTATATAGACACAAACACACACCTGAATGCATGCACACAGAGATAAGTATATATGTGTGTGTGTGTGTGTATGTGTTGGGTATACATACTCACAGCCCTATATAAATGTATAGGCACACACACACATACAAACACACACACATAGAGATTAGTATATATGAGTGTGTGTGTGTGTGTGTCTATAAATATATACAACACACACACACACATACTCATATATGCTTTGGTCCATGTGTGTGTGTGCACAAACACTCATATACACAAATCTCTATGTGTGTGTGCTTATGTGTGTGCATCTATATATTTATATACAATAATGAGTATGTATACCCAACATACACACACACACACTCATATATACTAATCTCTATGTGTCTGTGTGTGTGTTTGTGAGTGTGTGTGTGTGTATGTGTGTGTGTGTTGGGTATACATACTCACACTCATATATAAATATGTGTGTGGGTATTGGGTTATGAGTATGTATATATGAGTATGTATGTGTGTGTGTGTGTGTGTGTGTGTGTGTTGGGTATACATACTCATATACACTTAGCTCTATATAAATATACAGTTGTGTGTGTGTCTATATACCAATACCCAACACACATATAAATATTAGAATATATGAGTGTATATGTGTGTGTGTGTGTGCCTATATATATATATATATTTTTTTTTTAATTGCCATCTCGGCTTCCACTTTCATTTCATCAAGAAAAAATTTACAAACTAGCTGACTTCAGGATTTGATTACCAAAAAACCTCAAAATTCCTTACCAAAAAATGTCCAAGAACATAACAAAAAAATAAAAAAATAAGAAATAAATTTGTTGATAAAAAATAAACTGATTCCAACCATATAATGGTTTAAAAATAATCAAGAGAATGGAACAAGTTCATAGATGAAAACAGTGAGGATCTGCATGTTAAATTGAAAAGGCTTAAATATTGCCTGATTTCCTAGAATAAGAACTATTTTGGAAATACTGTTGATATGGTGAAAATGGCTGAGCAAGAGATAGTTAATTTAGAGGCTTTATTCGATGTTTCATGATCTCTGTTGGTCAAGAATCAGTTATGCAAAGCTATAAAAATGCTGGAGTCTATGTTGAATATGGAACATGCTTTTTGGTTACAAAAATCCTCCCTCAAGAGACGTAAAGATGGGGAAAAGAATACGATATTTTTTCATTCTTGGGTAAGGGTAAAACACTCGTTGAATGCTTTTATCAATATCTAGGATGATAGTGGTTCAAACATCCCTCGGGATGCTATGAAAGATTTGGCTTGCAATTTTCTTGAAGCCCTTTGGAAAAATGATGGTTGTTCTCTTTCTAACTTTTTTAATGACATTGATTTTCCTTCCATTTTTGAGGAAGAAAATGCCAGCCTAATTTCTTCTCCCTCATTCAAGGAAGTGGAGGTGATGGTTTTAAATATTGATGGTGATACTGCTACTGGTGCAGATGGTTTTTCTCCTTGGTTTTTTAAATCCTGCAGGGAGATTCTCAAAAAGGATGTGTGGGAAGCTATTCTGGACTTCTTACATTCAAATTAAATCCCTAAATTTGTGACTTCCACTTCTATTATGCTAATTCCTAAAGTAGAGAGACCCAAATCTTGCTCTGGCTTTCGACCAATTAGCCCTTGCAATGTTCTTAACAAAATTAGTAATGAAATTTTGTCCAATAGATTATGTTCTATTCATCCTAACATTATCTCTGACAATCAGAACGGTTTAGTTAAGGGTAGATTGTTACCTAATAACTTCCTTTTTAATAAGAAGTTGGTTTATGACATTTGACAAAAAAGGTTTTGGAGGGAATGTTATGATTAAATTGGATGTAATGAAAGCTTATGACAGAATTGAGTGGTGCTTTTTATTCTCTGTGCTAAGGAAATGTTCCTTCTTCAATTCTTATATCCAGTTTATCTATAAATATCTCTAATATCTGGTTCTCTGTGCACCTAAATGGTGCTAGCTTTGATTTTTTCAAGTCTTCAAGAGGTTTACGCTAAGGGGATCCCCTGTCTCCTGCCCTCTTTATCATTCCTAACGAGTATTTCTCAAGATTGATTTCACATTCTTTTCATTTGCATAAAGGTATCAATTTCCATAATTCTGGCAAAACTTTGATTTCCCCTTATCTTTTGCGGATGATACCCTTGTTTTTTGTGAGGCAAGTATTAGAGCGTTTACTACTATTTTGGATATTTTGAAGCGCATGGAAGAAGTTGCTTGTATGAAGGTTAACATGATCAAGTCTAGTGTGGTTTTTGGTAAACTGTTGCTGGTGATAGAATCTCTAGTCTGTTAAGCCTAATCGGACTCTCTTGTGTGTCGTTGCCAATTTAATACTTGGGTCTTCTTCTATTGAAGGGTATTGCTTCATACTCCCACTTTAATCATATCTTATTTTTGATATCTACTAAAATTAATGGGTGGGCTCTAAAGTGTCTATCTTTTGGTGGTAGGTTTGTCCTTCTTCAATCCATAATAAACTCAATGCCTAATCATTTTTTGGTGGTGTTCAAACCACCAACAAAATTTGTCAAGTCTATGAACATTTTATGCAAAGGTTTCCTTTGGGAGGACTATAGTGTTAGAAAATCAGTTCGTTGGTCCAAGTGAAATGCGCTTGCTTGTCCATGAAGATCTGGGGGGCTTGGCTTTCATTTGATTTACTCAACTTCTACTGTTTTTAGCATTAAATACTGGTGGAGGCTAAGAAAAGGTGAAGGCTTATGGGCTGTGTACATGAATTAGAAATATGGGAGCTCTGAACATGTGGTGGTAAGAGGTGTTAAACAAAATGATTCAACAATTTGGAAGAATTTAGTTAATGAAAAGCAATTACTGAAAAATGTGTCTCTTGGAAAGTATCTAATGGGAATTTATCCTTTTGGTATGACAATTGGTGTAGTGAGGGTCCTCTTTACTCTCTTAATCCATTTTTTGGTAATCACTCAACTATTTTTAACAGATTTCTGGACAGATGGCCAGTGGGATGTTACTAAATTGCAATCTGTTATGCTAGAAAGTAATTTGATTTCTTTTATCTGTGCTACCCCTATTATGCAGGGGGAGGAGGCTATGTGTATCTTTGTTGGCAAGATTATGAAGGTTTGC
The DNA here is from genome assembly GCA_016760335.1 of Gastrodia elata. NCBI lineage: Eukaryota > Viridiplantae > Streptophyta > Magnoliopsida > Asparagales > Orchidaceae > Gastrodia > Gastrodia elata. The sequence goes on along the minus strand of JACERR010000045.1, from coordinate 162,061 downwards.
TTGAAGTCGGCAAGGAAAGCTTCTTCAACCCCCTCCCCAAATGCCCTCCCCTGTTGGTTTAAACTCCCGACCACAACTTTGTATTTTTTTGTGTGGAGAATTCTGCATGGTTATATTTCTACAGATGATGTTATGCAATTAAGGGGTTTTCATCTAGCCTTAAAATGTGTGTTCTATAGAAGTGAGGAATCTTTACACCGTATCTTCTTGAGATGTGAATATGCGAACAAAATATGAAGTTTTTTCGAGGATTGGTGGCAATCAGCTTCCCTTAACAGAGTCCCTAACCTTAGAGTGTTCCTTTTTCATTGGAAAACTACTATGGGCTTATTTGGATTTTCCCTTGCATGCCTAATCTGACGGCTAATTTGGTTCACAAGAAACTCTTATAAGTGGAAAAGGTCTTTCATTTTTGCTACTAAATCTATTTTCTATATTGAAAACTATATGAGACTTACTGTTTCTTCCACTTTCTTTGGACCAAAAATGTCATCCTTCATCCCTTTGAAAATTTGTCTGTATACAGTTCGAGTCTGATAGGATGTCCAACACTATTTTCTAAGAGTTTTAAATGCTCACTCTTTTTCTATTTGACTAGCTCAATTGCTGGGAAGATTCCAATTTCTCGTATTGCCGGTTTATGGAGAAATTTCTCAGGTTGGTTTATTCTTTCCTGGTCGGACTTTCCTATTGCTGAAGGTATTAAGGTGTGGATGATTTCCTAGTTGTTTTTGTGGCTCATCCAGTGTAAGGGAGGTGTTGTATTTCATTCTTATTTGATTGGTACGGAACATATTATTTGGCGGTGTAAGAAGAAGTACCGTATGAAAGCAAACTTAATCTCAGAGTCATACTCCTTTTAGGCTAACAATTTTAGTTCAAATTTCTTGTGGCTTCAATACAAGTAGTAGTAGCTTTTCTTCTTTCAGAGATTATGATGCCTTCATTAGTTTGATGTCCCGGAAAGAACTTATTTTTATGCCCTTAATTCTCAATAGTTATTTTAAGATTTTTTCTGGGGATCGAGGAGCTATTTTTACAGGGCAAAAGGAAGCTTCCTTTGTCTATTGATTTGATTGATGTAGAGTTCTAAGGAGCACGAAAGACCCGCTTTTGTTAAGTGATTTTTGGGTTCTGTCCATGGGCAACCTCTATCTGGGAGTCCCCACAGGATCCTACTGCCTGTTGCCCAACCTTGGTATTATATTTATCTTGAGTACCCTTTGTCTTGACAGTCTTCCTTCCCTTTTTTCATGGCAAGAGGATCGTGGTTATCTACTGGCAGTTTCGGGTATGGGAGTTGCTCGAGTTATCCATGAGTGCTCTCTCACATCTCTGTCAAAAGAAGCATCTTCAAATGTCTTATTTTACAATTTTTTTATTCATTCAGAAACTTTGCTTATTTAATCTGGGTTGCAGGTTCTCCCAGGTGGTGACCTCCCTCTTTAATAGCTGCATCTGTGCTGAATTGGAACCTTTACTGTTCGGTCTATTCAAAGTCTTCTGGCTGTGTGTGATTATGTACCAGAAGGTACTCAATTTCTTGGAAATCTAGGTGATCGGACTTCCTAGGTCCAACCCTACCTTGGAAGCCTTCCTCCGTCTATCTTTTGACTTATGGTTTCTAATGTGGATCCTCATGGTTTTCATCTATGAACTTGTTCCATTCTTCTGATAGTTCTTAGACCATTGTCTGGTTGGAATCAGTATCTATTTTATTAACAAATTTAACCAGTTTCATGTTTTTTTATTTTTTTTATTATGTTCCTGGACATTTTTTGGTAAGGGATCCTGAGATTTTTTGTAATCAATTCCCGAAGTCAGCTAGTTTGTAAATCTATTTTTGATGAAATGAAAGTGGAATCCAAGATAGCAGTTAAAAAAAAAAAATACATATATATATATATATGATTTTTTTTTTTGGCTTATGTGTGGCCGGTGGGATTTGAACCCATGACCTGGGATAACAACTCATGAGCCTAAACCATTGGGCTACAACACCATTTACAATATATATATATATATATATATCTGTGTGTGTGTGTGTGTGTGTGTGTGTGTATGTGTGTGTGAGTGTGTGTGTGTGCGTATACAAAAATTTATATGTATATACACACACACATACATACACACACACGCACACATATACTCCATGTATACTTATATACTTATATGTGTGTGTGTGTGTATATGGTTTGGTAGACAAACTCACAACCCACAATGTATATGGGTATATAAACAAACACACACACACACACACACATATATATTATAGACACACATACACACTCATATATACTAATCTCTATTTGTGTTATTTATATATAGAAACATTCACACACGCACACACACATATATATACTAATCTCACACACAGACACATATGTGTAGTGTGTATATATGATTGTGTGTGTGTTTGTGTGTATGTATACCCAACACATATGCACATATATATATATACACACACACACTCCATGTATACTTATACGCTTTTATATGTGTGAGTGTTTGTGTGTGTGTGTGCGCGTTTATGTGTGTGTATGGTTGGGTATACCTACTCACAACACCCAATGTATATGAATATATAAACACACACACACACATACATATATATTATAGACACACACACACACACTCATATATATATAAACACTCACACATGGATGTATTCTATGCATGTATACCCAACACACACACACAAACATACTCACACACACTGTATATAATTATATAAGCACACATAGATGTATTCTATGCATGTATAAGATTAGTATGTGTGTGTGTCTATATGTGAGTGTGTGTGTCTATATATATATACCCAACACACACATACACATAAGCACACACAACTATGAGAGTATGTATACTTGTATAAAACACATACATATGTGTGTTAATATACGATTGTGGGTATGTATACCCAACATGCACACACACACAGAGATATATAGACATGCACATACATATGCATGTGTGTGTGTCTCTACATACATGTGTGTGTCACACACACACACACACAAACTCATATAAAAACTAATATATACAAACTCACACTCACAATTGTATATGTTATCTCCATGTGTGTGTGTGTGTCTGTGTGTACAAACACACACACACACACACACACTCATATATATACTAATCTCTATGTGTATAGACATACACACAATAACACACACACATGTATGTGTTATAGGTATACAGACACAAACACACACTCACACACACACACATTTGTGTTATATATATGTATTGTGAGTATGTTAGGTATTCATACTCACACACACACACACATAAACACATATACAAAGAGATTAGTATATATGAGTGTGTGTGTGTGTGTGTATTTGTTGGGTATACATACTCTCATAGAGATTATATATATATATATATGTATAAATATATGCACACAAACATAACATGCACAAGCACATGCACATATACCCACAAACTCATATGTACTAATCTCTATGTGTTATATACATGTATATAAAGAAGAGTATGCGTGTGTCTATATATGTGTGTGTGTGTCTATATACATACCCAACACACACACACAGACAAACACACACAACTACGGGAGCATGTATATATATATATATATATATATATATATATATATAACACATATGTTGTGAGTATGTATACCCAACTCACACACACACACACAGATATATATATAGAAACACACATACGGATCTGTGTGTGTGTGTCTCTACATACATGTGTGTGTCACACACACACAAACACATATAAAAATATATAGACATACTCACACTCGCAATCATATGTGTTATCTCCAAGTGTGTGCGTGTGTGTCTATGTGTGCCTACAAACACACACACTCATATGTATACTAATCTCTATGTATATAAACACACACACACTAACACACACACATGTATGTGTTATAGGTAAGCACACATAAACACACACACACACACACTATTGAGTTATATATATGTATTATGAGTATGTTGGGTATATATACTAACACACACATACACATAAACACATACACATAGAGATTAGTATATATGAGTGTGTGTGTGTGTGTGTACTTATGTGTGTCACACACACACACATACACACACACATACTCATATATACTAATCTCCATGTGTGTGTGTTTGTGTGTGATATATATATTTACCAACATACACACACTCATATATACTTATATATATATTGGGTATACACACTCATATCACAGAGTGTTTGTACATAGACTCAAACATATGGAGAATAGTATATATGAGTGTGTGTGTGTGTGCATATATATATATATATATATATATATATATATATATATATATATATGTGTGTGTGTGTGTGTGTGTGTGTGTGTGTGTGTGTGTGACACACACACACACATGTGTATGCCCAACACACACTCATACATATATACTAGTCTATATGTGAGTGTGGGTGCTTTGGTATACATACTCACACACACACACATAAACACACACACATGGAGCACACTCATATATACAAATCTCTATGTGTGCATATTTGTGAGTATGTGTGTGCTCTATGTGTGTGTGTTTGTGTGTGTGTGTGTGTGAGTATGTATACCCAAGTGTGTTTATACCCACACACAGACACACACATATATACTTATCTCTATGTGTATGTGTGTGTGTCTATATTTATATAAGTAGACACACCCATGCACACTCATATATACTTATCTCAATATGTGTGTGACACACACACATACACATAGGGATTAATATATATGAGTGTGTGTGACACACATATGTGTTATCATAGAGTGTGTGTATGTGTGTACTCATGTTTGTGTGTATGTGCCTATATATATATATATATATATATATATATATATATATATATATATATATATATATATATATATATATAACACCAACACACACACACACACACAAATGCAGACACCGATTTATATATATATATACGGTAGTGAGTTTGTATACCAATTGTGATTATATATATGTACACAGTGATAAGTATATATAGACACACAGATATATACTCACAACTATATATTTAAATATATACTCTACATATATATATATATATATTGACACACAAATCTATATATATTTGTATGGGTATACATATTATCAACACACACACACATAGAGGTTAATTTATACTTATACTTATCTATATGTGGGTGTATATATTTACATATGGTTGTTATTATGTATACCCAACACCATATTTATTTGTATGTGTGTATAAAAAAATGTATATGTGTGTATGTGTATGTGTTGTTTATATTTATATATAGTTGTGAGTATATATACCCAACACAAACACACAGACACACTCATAATATACAGTCTCACACACATACACACACAAACACACACACAAACACACACATGCACACACATACACACACGCACACACACACTCATAATATATATACCCCCCCCCCCCACACACACATGTACATACTTATATTTGTGTGTGTGTGTTGGGTATGTATATCAATACCACACACACACACACACACATACACAAACACATAGTGATAAGTATATGTGTGTTTATGTGTCTATATGAGTATGTATACCTAATACACACATACACTTATAAAATATTATATATATACCCAGAACACATACACACACACATTATATGTATTCTGTGTGTGTGTCTATCCTCATAGTGATTAGTATAGATTTATGTGTGTGTCTATATATTCCAATCCACGCACACATATAGACATACACACATATATATACTAATCTCTATGTGTGTGTGTATGTATGTGTATGTGTGTATTGGGTATACATTTGGACACACACACACACATATATATACTTATCTGTGTGTGTGTGTGTGTGTCTATATATAGATATATATATTATTTATATATAGTTGTGAGTATGTATACACACTCATATATACTAGTCTCTATGTGTGTGTCACACACACATAGAGATAAATATATATGAGTGTGTGTGTGGGTGTGTGTGCATATATATATATATGGTTGTGAGTATGTAGATATGAGTGACACATAGACACTAATAAATTCTAATATTTATGTGTGTGTCTGTATATGTTGGGTATGTATGTGTGTGTGCATATATATATATATATACATATATATATATATATATATATATATATATATATATATATATACTTATGTATCTCTGTGTATGTGTGTCTAGACAATCACATAACAATATAGGCACACACTCATATATACTAATCTTTATGTGTATATATATATAGGCACACACACACATTCACATACACACATCGTATATAAATACACACAAACACACACACATTCACATAAACACACCGTATATAAATACACACAAACACACACACAAGCACACCCACATAGAGAACAGTATAAATGACTATTGAGTATGTGTGTGTCTGTATATGTGTGTTGGGTATGCATACTCACAACAAATACATAGACACACACATACACACTCACTAACATTCTTATATATATAGTATATAACAAACACATAGATATTAGTATATAAGTGTGTGTGTGCATGTGTGTGTCTATATATTTGTTGTAAGTATGTATACCCAACACACACACACACACACACTCAACACTCATATATATTAATCTATGGGTGTGTGTGTGTATGTGTGCATGTATATATTTATTTACATTTGTGAGTATGTATACCCACACACACACACTATCTATTCACATTCATATATATATATATATATAGATATATATGTATATATATATACATATATTTATATATATTTATACAAATCTCTATGCATGTGTATTTGTTGGTTTGAGTGTGTGTGTGTGTTTATGCGTGTGTAATAACACATACGTGTGTGTGTCAACATATTTATGTATTATTGTGAGTATGTAAACCTAACACACACACTCATATATACACACAGATATATATATATATATATATATATATATATATATATATATATATACATGTATATACAAAAGAATATGATGGCAGCAACTTCCGCAGGATCTTGGAGTGACAGAAGTGATTCTAGGGTTAGAGTTGCCTCGGGGCTGCAAGATCTTGGCCAGGCGGATAGTGCGTTGATGAATTCCCTCCTCTTCTAAAGATTCATCATCCCCCTCTGGAAACTTGTAAAACTTTCTTGAACCCTAATTCCTATACTCCTAAGATTTTGTTGCCTTGTCATGGGGGAGGTTTCTCGGTAATCGATCATTGCTTAAAAGGTTGGATTTCTTTATACGCCTTGAATACATTTCTTGATTCATTCAATAAAGGTGGTTTCTGGATAAGATCGTTACCTAAACATTGCTTCTCTATCTACTTGGTTTTATTTGATGACTTTGTTGAACTGCTATCAAAGCATTTATGAGTAGTTGTTAAGTGGCAAAGTCACTTTATGAGTAGTTGTTAAGTTAAAATAAAGTTATACAATTGAACGCAATAAAAGATACATGATATGTAGATACATGTAAATATAATACTGCAAGTATTTTCAATACAAGCAATTTGAATAATCCACTCATTCATCCCAAGCAGTTACAAATATAATAAACACAACACAAATTAATTAAGAATAGGTAAAAGTAACTTAAGCAAACTCAAGCAGTTTATAATTTAATTATCATAAACTAATTTTAAAATAAGAGTTAAAGAAAGTAAGTGGATCACTCTCTTACATATAACAAAATATAAGTAAACAATTATAAATTAAGTAGAAGCAAATTTCTTATAAGCCCTGCAAGTACTTGTACCTACAATGCTTGAATCAAGGGGCTCTTGATCTATCATATTTTAGTATTTAAAAATGATAGGACAAACCAAAGAAAAGAAAAAAGTGTAGTTAGATTAAATAGTCTAAGCTCATTTTAAGATTTGCTATATTTTAAAATTAATAAGATATCACAAATATAATTTACAATTTAAAATAAGCAACAGAGCTATAAAACCTATAAAGTATGGAAAAAAGAAATTAAGTATAACGGTAAAAGAGGCAGTATGAAATAAGTTGAGTAAAAATACTCTCTTTTATATAAGTCCTAACCTGTATCCAAATTGATAAGGGAAAGCATCCTAAAGGCTAGAAACTACTATGTGCATTTAAGTAAATGAAATGAAAGTAATACATATTCAATGAAATTTATGCTAAGTAATCAGATGAAATAGATCAAAAGGCTATGTTTTAGGAATTAACAATAGGAGAAGTAAGGATTGATACAATTACATTTAAGAGAAACAGAATCGATCAATTTTAGCACTATTTATTAGAACTCAGCAAAACAAGAAGATATTTAACTTACCCTTAAGACTCAGTGCCAAAATTCTAGAAATGGCCAAATAAAAATATAACTGAAGAACTTAAAATAAAGCAATGAGTATGAAGCTTAATTTACTCTCTTGAATGGATTCCCAAAGTTTGATCGAGCTCTATTGAGCCCGATTATATCAAGCAAAAGATTATAAAGTAGTGCCAAGTTAAATGATTTCATAATTAATGGGATATTGAATAGAGTAAAATTAAGATATTATACCTTAATCTCCAAAGTGAATGAGTTCAAGATTAGCACTTTAACCTTACTTCTCATTTTGCTGATTTCGGGTTTGGGTATTTTGTGGCCAATCCTTTAAGAAAGGCTTGGCCTCATTCCTTTATTCCCACTCCTCCACAGCCCACCTTTTTCCCCGTAAGGATAATGTCAAGGATGGAAGGGAAGAGGAGCCGCTGGCGGTAAAGGCAGCGGAATAGAGTGTCGGCAAGATGAGAGGGAAGACGCACGACGGTCCTCCGCTGCCTCTGCCATTTCTCAATGCTCTCACTGTTTGCAGTCGCAGCTTCCATGCAGAAATCCAGGAGCGTTGTGCATTTCTCCATTTTTTTTGCCCTTTGATTAACTGCCTTCTTCCGGCTTGGCACTAGAGAGATATAGTTGAATGGGGGGCACCGCTATCGTGTGTACGCCCTTCCCGAATGCTGGGCATGATTGCCCTCTTTTAGAGGCGTACTAGGATCCCTACGAGTCATTGGATCAAGTGTTAATCCAACGGCAGGTCTACTTATAAAACTCAAGTTGTTAGATCGCAATAAAAATAAATGGATGATTTCGATTTAATATCTTTGTTGTTCCGTGTTATGCAGATTATAGCGGATTTCTGCTGATCTTCATTCAGCTGAAATATATTATGTAAGAAAAAAGATTTAATTATAATCTAATATTTAATTAATATATATATTACAATTTTATTTCTTTAAGTCGAGCATTTAATCGTGCTCCTAAAAATCCCAACTTTTCACCCTTATTTGAGGGGTGAGGAACTCAAAAATATAATCGGATTTTTGATGGAAGGTATATTAAATTTACTTAATTTTTTGGGTATTAAAATATTATAAATATTTGCGAAAAATTTGATGACTCCCAAATGCTTCCAAAATACCACCTCTAGCTAATTTGGGTGTGGTGAGTCAAATGTTGGACTCTATTTTCAATTTTTAAGTCTAAATAAATTAGGTATTTTCAGAATTAACCAAAAACTAGGAAATGTTGGAAATTGCCAAACGGTCTCCAAATTGCATAAAATTTGAGGTGGAGACTCCTAACTCTATTATAAGAGTAATGTAAGGGTTTGGAGTCAGTTAGGTTACTAATTGACGGGTAACAACATCTGTTTTACTACAAGTAACTCTTTGTTTAAGGTGGTAGACCCACTTATGGCCTATCCAAAGTAGGTTGAATCTGTAAAATCTACTCCCTTTAATCAGGATGATATTATTTTCTTTATTGTTCAAGCTATTAAAGATAAAGAGAAGGAAATGTCTGCTAACATGGTTTTTTTCAGAAGGATTCTGATCCTTCCATGGTGTCAGATACTTTGGAAGATTCTGTTAGTTGGATTACTCCAAAGAAAAAGAAAAGGGCATCTAGAAGAACACAAGCTGCAATGCTGTTGGAGCATCCCCATGCCAGAAAATCTTGTAGGAATAGCTCATGTTAAGCAATTATATCCTTATTTGAAATGTAAGAGGCATGGCTAACTTGAAAACTAGGAAAAGGTTGAAATCTAATTGCAAAAGAAATAAGGTTCTCATCCCTGGTATTCTTGAACCATTGGTGAATTCTTCTTCTATTTTGCGTTAAGCCAAGTTTCTTAGTTTTTCAAGTTTTCTTTTTAATTCGAGTAATAAAATTTGGCTACATTGGAACTTACGTATTCAATTCAATGTTGTGGAAAATGAAGATCAATGCATTCATGGTGTTTGTGAGTGGAAAAACTTATGTTGGAAACTTTCTATTATATATGCTAATTGTTCTGATATTTTGAGGCGTGAGTTATGGAGCTCTCTTAAACATTGGTGCAATGTGGATGAATCTCCTTACATTGTAGACGGGGATTTCAGTGTGGTTTGTAAGAGTTTTGAACATATTGGAAGGGGTAAACATTCCCTTCTTGCTTCGAGAGAGTTTAATGAGATGATTTGTAAATCTGGTTTGTTAAATTTAAATCTCTCAGGCTCCCCTTTTACTTGGACTAATAATTCCATGGTTTCAAGAATTGACAGAATCCTGATTAGTCCAAACTGTGCTGATTTGCTTAACGACCTTAGAATATCTCATCTTAGTAGATTAGGATTAACCATGCTCCCTTGTTGCTCCCTCTGGCAACAACTTTGTTCGGAAAATGCAGGTTCATATTTCAGAATATATGGGTTCACCACCCAAACTTCTAGAAAACTGTAAGCTCTGATTGGAATCTTCCAAAGGACCAATCTATTTCTCCCATGATTTGCCTTCATATCAAATTGAAAAGATTAAAATACTATCTTATAGCATGGAACAAAGACCATTTTGGTAATACTTTTGATAATGTCAGGAAGGCAGAATCTGAGGTTGCCGAAATAAAATCAATTGTTGATGTTTCAGGCTCTAGTGAGATGAAAGATAAACTTTTTAAAGCTTATGATCATTTGGAGAGTGTTCTTAATTTGGAACAAGCTTTCTGGATCCAAAAATCTACTCTTAAAAGATTCAAGGATGGGGAAAGAAACACAAAATGTTTTCATTCCTATGTGAATGTTAAGCACTCGGCTAATGTTTTGTGAGTTTGAAATCTGTAGAGGGAAATAATATTACTTCTGATATGTTGGGTGATTCTACTTACAGGTTCTCTTAAAATCTTGGGAGTAGTGAGGGATGTGATTTATCAAACTTCTGTAATGATATTCATTTTCCTAGGATTTCAGAGGAGGAAAATGGATGGCTTCTTTCTTCACTCTCTATAAAAGAGGTTGAAGAAGTTATTCTAAATATGGATGAAGATATGGCTGCAAGTTCAGATGGTTTCTCTACTTTATTTCTTAAACATTGCTGGGATACTATTAAGATGGATGTGTGGGAAGCTATTTTGGATCATTTTCATTCAAATTTTATTCCCAACTTTGTCACTACAACTTGAATTGCTCTTATTACAAAGGTGGGTACTCCTATGTCTTGGTTAGGCTTTAGACCTATCAGTCTGTGTAATGTTTTCAATAAAATTTGTACCAAAATTTTAGCTAATAGACTTAGTTCCATACTCCCCAAAATTATTTCTCCAAACCAAAATGCTTTCGTTAAAGGAAGGTTACTGTCTGACAACTTTCTTCTTGCAAAAGAGCTGGCCCACGATATTGATAAGGTTTGTTTTGGGGAATTGCTATTATTAAATTTGATATTATGAAAGATTATGATAGGTTGGAGTGGAGGTTCATTCTTCTCCATTCTAAGGTGTTTTGGCTTCTCAAATATGTTTTTACAATTAATTTACAAATCTTTCTCCAATATTTGGTTTTTGATCCTTTTGAATGGATCGAGTTGTGGATTCTTTAAATATACTAGAGGGATTAGGCAAGGGGATCCACTTTCCCTTGCCCTTTTTATTATTGCGAACGATTACTTCTCTAGAATGCTCTCCCATTATTTTTCTGGGATGAGAGGGATCAGTTTCCATTATTCAAGTAAACTTGTCATTTTGCACCTTGCATTTGCGGATGATACCCTCATCTTCTGTAAAGCCACTACCAAAACATTTAATAAAATCATTAAAATATTGGAACACATGAACAAAATTTCAAGTATGAAAGTAAATATGGGAAAATCTAGTGTGGTTTTCGGTAAGCATGTGGATAGCGGCAGAAGCTCTGTTCCACTGAATATGTCGAGCTTATCTTAGACGTCCCTTCCAATCACTCATTTGGGTTTGCCTTTGGAAAAGAGTTTTGCTTCCTGATCTCAGTTCGATCGTGTACTGGAGGCGATGGTATAAAGGATTAATGGTTGGGCTTCTAAATGTTTGTCTTTCGGAGGCCGTATTATTTTACTGCAGTCGGTTATCAATTCCATCACAAATCAATTCTTGGTGGTGCTTAAGCCATTGGCTAGATTCTTAAATTTTGTAAATAAGATGTGCAATGGTTTTTTTAGGGGAGACTATGGAAATAGAAATTCAGTTCGCAGGTCTTCTTGAAAGGAGGCGGCTGTACCCAAACAGTTTGGAGGTTTGGGCTTTCTCCCCTTTATTAATACAGCCTCTTCCTTTAGTGTTAAGTATTGGTGGAGGTTAAAGAATGGGGATGGCTTGTGGGCTATTTATATGAACAAGAAATATGGAAGTATTAATCATGTGGTTGTGCGGGATTGAAACAGAACGACTCTGTGGTTTGGAAGAATCTACTGCATATCAGATCTACTACTAAAACGTGCATCTCTTGGGATCTGGTAGATGGTAGGAGTTCATTTTGGTACAATTCCTAGTTAAAAGAAGGCCCTCATTACTCTATTTATCTATTATGGGTAAAGCATTGGCCATTGTCTCTGATTTTTGGATTGATGGTAATTGAAATATTCAGAAATTGGTGTTTGTTGGGTTAAGAAGTGACATCATCAGCAAAATCTATGAGATCTCTTTTTCCTTAAGTGAAGATGTGATGAAGGTGGCGGTTGGTAAGAGGGTTAAACCTTGTCTGCTTACTGCTAGAAAAGCTCTTGTTAATGATATGCTTAATGCTCCATGTTCATGGTTTAAACTACCTACTACAGCTTTATCATTTTTTATTTGGAGATTATTTAAAGGGTATTTGTAGGCTGATAATATCCTAAAGAAGAGAGGTGTATAACTTGCTTCTAAATGTGTCTTTTGTAATTCAAGGGAATCTCTTTCTCACCACTTTCTTTCTTGTTCATATGCAAAAAAAGTTTGGAAGGGGTTTGTTCATATTTGGTAGTTAAAAGTTTCTTCTTCATTATTGGTTGAAGAGGTTTTTTCGGCTTGGAAGAAAAATGCGGGTGATTTTGGATTCAGTCTTGCTTGTCAAATTTGTTGGAAATTATGGTCTTCTAGAATTTCTGTGAAGTGGAAGAACTGTTTCATTTATGCCTCTAAATCTATTTTTATAATGAAAATTTTATGAAGTTAGCTAATTCTGCTGGTTGTTTTACCGCTAAGTCAAATATCCCAGTTAATTTAGAGCAATCTAATAGTCTCTCTAGTAGCCTTTGGTCTTCAAAAAGACACTGTTTAATAAAAGTTCTTGCTCCTCGCTGTTTTTTCATCTGGTTAAAAGTCACTCTGGAGAAATCTTGATCTCTAGAATTGATTGGATGTCAGATTTCAAATGGCTTAGTGTTTTTATTCCCTAGCTTGACCATTTTCTGGCTGAGGGTACTAGACTTTGGATGATCCCTTGGCTGGTGACTTGTTTTTTTTTGTGGAAGGGTGGCTTATTTAACCATATTATCTTAGCAGGAACAAAAGAGTTTTGCTTTGTTGTTATGAGTTTCTTAAGACTAACATAAGGTTTCTTTTGATTTTTATTGCTTTTGAATCAAATGGTTCAAGATGAATGTCTAGTGAGTCCATCGAATTTAATTGCTTGGTCAGTTTCTCTGTCTGGCAGGGGGATTTCTGCTAAATTTTTTAGTTTGCTTAGCTAGACGACCCATTGTCTTTCATTTGGAAGAGATTTGGAAGGGGCCTTTGTTTAGAGTTTGAAAGGAAAAATATTAGTAGTGGTATTTCTGCAACCAATCTGCGTGATCAATTCTTCTAGGGAAATTTGTAAAAATTGCTTACTTCAGGCTGCTGAGTTTTCATTTTTATACTTGCTGCTGTTTTATTTTGTTTGGGCTAGAGAGCGGTCCACGGCTAGATTTGCTAAATTCTTTTGCCCTCTCTTTGGCTTTTTGTGTGCTTTTTAAAGTTAGCATTGTTGGATGGCTTGTAAATCAAACTAAATTGCTAGTTTGTTACTTTTGGGGGTTGTGTCCTTAGTTCTTAATTGTCTTTCATGTAAGAAGGAGTTTAGGAAGAATAAAAGAAAAAAAAAAAAAAGAGAGTATATATATATATATATATATATATATATGCATGTATATACATACAGTTGTGAATATGTATAGACACACACACACTCATACATACATATTAGTATATATGAGTGTGTGTGTGTGTTATATACTAATCTTTATGTATGAGTGTGTGTGTGTGTCTATACTTACTCATAGCCATATGTATATATGTATATATATATATATATATATATATATATATATAGATCAGTGTGTGTGTGTAAGTATATATCAATATTTATGTATACTAATCTCTATTTGTGTGTGTGTGTGTACGGTTGTGAGTACATATATAAATATATATGTTAGTATGTATACACACATAGAGATAAGTATATATATACAAACACACATATAGAGATAAGTAATTCTGAGTGTGTGTTTGTGTCCATATATCTATATATGGTTGTGAGAATGTATACCCAACACAAACATAAAGATAAGCATATATATAGTATGTATACTCACACACTCACTCATATATACATATCTCTATATGTGCTATATATAGACATATCATACAAATACAGACATACACACAAACACACGCAACACATACAAAACACATGGAGTGTATTGTGTGTATGTATATTCACAGATACACCCACACACACATACACATACACTCATATATAATCTCTATGTGTGTGTCTTAGTATGTGTGTGTTTGAGTATGTATACCCAAAACACACACACTTAGTATATATATATATGTGTGTGCATGTTTGTGTGTATATATAATATAGATATATCTATATATATATATTTATATATATATATAAATATATATATATATATATATATATATATATATGTATATATATATATATGTGTGTGTGTGTGTGTGTGTGTTTGTATATATAAGATAACTACATATGAGTGTGTGCACACACACACCATATGTGTGTGTGTGTGTGTGTGTGTGTGTTGGATGTCTATGTCTTATATTCACAATCGTACCCAACACACACATGAATATATATACCAATGTGTGTGTTTGTGTGTGCTTATATATGGGTATGGGTATAAATATGTGTGTGTGTGTTTATGTGTGCTCATATATGGGTATAAATGTATGTGTGTGTGTCTATGTATTTCTATGAGTGTGTGTGCTTAAGTGTGTGTGTATGTGTGTGTATGTGTGTGTGTGTGTATGTGTGTGTTGGGTCTACAGACTCACAACCATATGCTTGTGTATATAAGAGTGTTATCATATATACTAATATTTATGTGTGTGTGTCTATATATGTGAGTATCTATAGCAACATTTGCGTGGTTATATACGTTTGTGTGTGTGTGCGCATATATATATAGACACACATACACACACAAACACACATACTCACCATATATATACACTAATATATTGGTATATTATAGACACACACACACATAAATACACACACACACACACACACTCTATGGGAGTTTCTGCTTACATAACATTTTTATATACGATTACGAGTATGTATACCCAATACACACACACACAAACACACACATTCATATATAGATACACACAGACACACACACACCCATTTGTGTGGATATCTCTATATAGAGGATGTGTATATATATAAGTGTGTGTATTTATGTGTGTGTGTGTGTGTTATATAACACATACGTGTATATAACATATATATATGACTGTGAGTGTGTGTGTGTATAACTCATATATACTAATCTATATAATATGTGTGTGTTGTGTGTGTGTGTGTATATATTTGTAGATGATGTGAGTATGTATACCACACACTCATTTATACCAACCACAAACACACACACTCACACTCACACACTCATATATACTAATATCTATATATATAGCACATATGTGTGTGAGTGCACATATGTGTCGATATATATATATATATGGTTTTGAGCATCTATATAGGCACAACTATATACATACGCACGCACACGTAGACACACATACACACACACACACATATGTATACTAATCTCATTAAATGCACACACACACACACACAAAAACATTAATATAAATACTAACCTTTTTGTATGCATACACACACGCACACACACTCATATATATGCTAATCTCTGTGTATGCACACACAGACACATATACGTACACACACACACATATTCATATATATATACTCATAACACACACACACACACATACATACATATATATATATATATATATATACATATACAGAGAGAGAGAGAGAGAGACACATATGTGTTATATACGTGTGTGTGTGTGTGTGTGTGTGTGTGTTTATATAGTTATATGGACACACACATAGAGATTAGTTTTTTAGATGTTATCACACATATGTATATATATATATATATATATATATAGGCACACACAAACACACACTCATATATACTTATCTCTATGTTCGTGTGTTATGAGTGTGAGTGTGTTATGTGTGTGTGTGTGCACGCATGTGTGTACGTGTGTGTGTGTGCATCTATAAAACTTTATAAGGGACACACACATACTCACAATCGTATAAAGAGAAATATATGAGTGTATGTGTTATATATATATATATATATAATATGTGTGTGTGTCTCTATATACATATTATTCTCTATATGTGTGTGTGTGCATGCGTGTATGTGTTTGAGTATGTATATATGAGTGTGTATGTGTGTGTATATATATACGATTGCGATTATGTATTTATAGACACAATCACAATAGCACATGCACACAATAGTCTATG
>JACERR010000045.1:87500-137500 GCA_016760335.1 Gastrodia elata | reverse complement strand
ATATATATATGTATATATTTATATATATTGACACACACATAGACACACACACACAAACACATAATTGTATATGTGTGTGTCTATATACACACACACACATACACGTGTGTGTCAATATATTTATATTTATATAAATATATAGATATACACATGCATGTGTTATATATTCATATACATGCACACAGATACACTCATATATACATATCTCTATGTGTGTGCACATATGTATGTGTGTGCACATATGTATGTGTGTCTATATATACACACACACACACAGAAATAGACACACATTGAGATTAGTATATATGAGAGTGTGTGTGTTTGTGTGTTTCTATATGCATGTATGTAGACACACACACACTCTCATATACACTAATCTCTATCACACATGTATACTAATCTGTATGTGTTTGTGTGTGTGCATGTGTTAGGTTTATATGAGTGTGTGTTTGTGGCTTTATATTTATATGGATACACACACATAGAGATTTGTATGTATGAGTGTGTATACCCAACACACACACACACACACACACACACTTATATATATAGTGTGTGTATGCTTACCCATGTGTGTGTGTATGTGTATGTTTATATATTTATATATGGTTATGAGCATGTATACTCAACACATACACACACACACACACAAACACACACACTCATATATACTTATCTCTCTGTGAGAGTGTGTGTGTGTGTGTTTTGGGTATACATTCTCACTATGTTTTGGGTATACATTCTCACAACCCACACGCACATAAATACATAGGGATTAGTATATATGAGTGTGTGCAACACACACACACCATACATATATATATCTGCGTGTGTGAGACATATGTTCGACTATGTAAACACATCCATATATATATATATACATTTTTATATACACATCTATATGTGCATACATACTCACACTTATATATACACACACACTCATATATATTAGTGTCTATACATGAGTGTGTGTGTGTGTGTGTGCATGCATGTGTGTGTGTCTGTGTGTGTATTATGAGTATATATACCCAACTCATATATACACATAAAAATGTGCATGCATATGTGCGTATCTATGTGTGTATGTGTGTGTTTGTGTGTGTTTGTGTGTGTGCAAATAGAGATTAGTATATATGAGTGTGTGTATGTGTGTGTGTGTTGGGTATAATGGATATGTATATACATACATGTATATAAAATATGGACACAAACACACACATAGAGATACGGTATATAAATATATAGACACACACACTCATACACACACACGCGCACACACATCTATGTGTTATATACAGTCACACACACATACACACATAGAGATTAGTATATACTGGTTTGCATGTGTATGTGTGTGTGTCTATATATATGTGTCTATACATATATAGAGATAAGTATATATGAGCATGTGTGTATATATGAGTATTTATATACATTATTATACTCATCTCTATGCATGTGTGTGTGTGCATGTCTATATATACACCTAACACACAAACACACACATAGACACACAATAGTACACTCATATAAACAAATCTCTATGTGTTGGAATACCATATAGAGATTTGTATATATGAGTGTGTGTGTGTGTGTGTGTGTGATTACTCATATGTGTATATAACACATACATGTGACACACACACCAATATTTGTAAGTGTGTAAGTATATATGTGTGTGTGTGTATGTGTGTGTGTGTTGGGTATACAAACTCACATATATGAGTCAAACATAGTAAGACACACAAACACTCATACATATGTGTGTGTGTGTGTGTGCATGTTGGGTATACTAATATATAACACATATATACTCAATGTATATATGTGTGCATGTCTTTATATTTACATATACATATTTATATATAACTCATATAACTCAATGTATATATACAGTTATGAGTATATATACCCAACACACATACACACACACACTCAAGAATATATACGTAGACATACACACATACTCATATATACAAATCTCTATGCATGTGTGTTTATGAGTGTGTGTGTGTCACACAAACACACACTCACACACTCATATATACTTATCTCTATATGAGTGTGTTTGTGTACGTGTCTCACAACTGTATATAAATATTTAGACACACTCACATAAGAGTTATATGTGTGTCTATATATATATATACTCACAACTATATATAAATACAAATATTAGTACATATGGTTCTGAGTATTTACAAGCAAATATATATACTAATCTTTATGAGTATATATAAATATATATATATATATATGAATATATATATATATATATATATGTGTGTGTGTGTGTGTGTGTGTGTGGATGTGTGTGTGTGTGTGTTTGCATATATATATATATATACTAATACTTATCTCTATCTGGGTATACATACTCAATATACGAATATATACACACACACACACACACTTATATATACTAATCTCTATATGTATGTTTGTGTGTATATATATGTGTGTTTGTGTGTATATATCTATGTATTTATGTATATATATATATATATATAGACACATACGTGTGTCTATACATACTGCATACATACACACACACTCAAATATATTACACTCATATATACTAATCTCCATGTGTGTGTGTTTGTGTGTGTGTGTGTCTATATATATATATATATATATACATATATATATATATATGGATATACCATTGTGAGTATATATATATACACACACACACACACATACAGACAAATACACATATATATACATAAATGTATATATATATACACACAACACACACACTCATATATACTATTGTGAGTATATATATATATAGTGGTAAAAATTATAATATATATATATATATACACACACATACACACACATTGAGATAGGTATATATGAGTGTGTGTGTGTGTGTGTGTGTGTGTTGTGAGTATGTTGGGTATGCATACAGACACATACTGTGTGTGTGTGTGTGTGTTGAGTATACATACTCACAACTATCTATATATATATGGGTGGGTGAGATTAGTATATATGAGTGTGTGAGAATGTATATATGACTATGTGTGTGTGTGTGTTGGTATGGTGTGTGTGTGTGTGCCTATATATATATATATACACACTCATATATACTAATCTCTATGTGTATCTGTTGGCACACACAAACATACGTGTGTGTGTATGTTGGGTATACATATACTCATAACCATATATGAATATAAAGACACACACACATATGTGTTATATACATACTCACAACCATATATACTAATCTTAATGAGTGTGTGTTTGGGTGTGTGTGTGCGTGTGTCTATATGTGTGTCTTTTGGGTAAACATTCTCACAACAGTATATAAATATAAAGATAATATATATATACTAACGTCTATGATTAGTGTATATATTTGTCTGTAAATACTCATAACCATATATACTAATATCTATATTTATAGACAATTGTGAGTATCTATATATATATAGACATACACATGTGTTATATTTAGACACACACACACATATAGAGAAAAGTATATATGAGTGTTTATATATATATATATATATATATATATATATATATATATATATATATATATGTATATCCAACACAAGCCCACACATAAACACACACACACACTCACATATTTATATATACACACATGCACAGACACACACGCACACACATATTGATATTAATATATATGAGTGTGTATGTGTATGTGTGTGTATGTGTATGTGTGTGTTTATATATATATATAGACACACAAACACACACACACAAACATACCCATATATATATAAGATTGTGAGTATATAATTGCAACATACACACACACACACTGTTATGTATACTAATCTCTTTGTGTAGTGTGTGCATGTATATGTGTGGACGTGTGTGCGTGGTAGATATACATACTCACAACCGTATGAATACCCACATATGTGTTATATACATGTATATATAATGTGTGTGTCTATTTGTATATATATATTAATACACACAAACACACACACTCATATATACTTATCTCCATATGTGTATGTGTGTGTTGGGTATACATACACACAACCATATATATATATATATATATATATATATTTACACACACACACAAACATACACACTCATATATACTTATCTCCATATGTGTTTGTGTGTGTCGTCGACCTGGTTGGTCAGGGAGTTGGCGTCACTGTGGTCGCTTGCGTTCAGCCTCTGGTTCTTATTCTGGATGCTCATAGTTTTCATTGAGGTTTTCTGTGATCATATAAATATATATACTCACACACTGGATGCCCAACACACACACACACACATTCACCACACACACAGTCATATATACTAACATCTATGTGTGTGTGTTAACAGATATACTTATCTCTATATGGGTGTCTTTGTACATGCACAAATATATGCCTATATGTACTAATCTCACACACTCATATATATATATATATATATATATATATATATATATATATATATATATATAGTTGTGAGTATGTTTACCCAACATATGAGTGTGTGTATGTGTGTGTGTTTGTGTATATATACAATTGAGAATACGTATATCTAATTCACACACATACACATATATACCTTTCTCTATATATGACACACACAGACACACACTCATGTATAACCTAATACACACATACACAGAGTTGTGAGTGTGTATATAATAATATAAACATACACTCAGATGTATGTGTGTTTATGTGTGTGTGTGTGCACACACATAGATATTATATACACATATGTGTCACAAACACACACACACCCCAACACACATCCATATAGATATAAGTATAGATGTGTGTGTGTGTGTGTGTGCGTGTGCATGTGTTTGTATGTGTGTGTGTCTATATATGTATATATGGTTGTGAGTATGTAAAGACACACACACACGTATGTATTATTTATATATAAATATACCAAACACACACACATACATACACATACTACTTACGTGCATATAGCCACATGCACTCAGATATATCCACAGTCGCAACCACACAAATATTGGATTGTCAGTATGTAAACCTAACACAGACACACTCATATATACTAATCTTTATATGTGTGCATTTATGTATGTGTGTGTGTGTATTGGGTTTATATATATATATATATACATGTATATAACACATACGTGTGTGTCTATATATTTATATACATTTGTGTATACATAGTCGTAACCACGCACACACATATCTCTATGTTTGTCACACACACACTCATAAACATATAGATACACACATGTATGTGTTATATATGTGTGTATATACACATTTGTATATATGTATATAGATATACTCACAATTGTATATATATAGACACACACACACACACACCCAACACATACACACACATGAACTCACAACAAACATGTATGTTATCACACACAGATATATATATATATACCCAACATACCCACACACACATACTCATATATACTAATCTCCATGGGTGTGTCTATATATTTATATATGGTTGTCACTACGTATACCCAACACACACACACATTTGTGTTGTTGTATAGTGGGTATGTAAATAAATTAAATATGTATATATCAGTGTATGTGTGTGCCTTAATATATATATATATATATATATATATTTTTTTTTTTAAGCAAACATTACTTCTATAGATCAACAAAAATTACAAAGCGAGTGCAACCGAGCAACAACCAGCCCACCAGTTCACCGACAAGAACCAGAACAAAAGAAACCAAAAGGAGCAAACCCAAAAAATGTAACCAGTAAAGCTGCAACAAAGGAAAACCAAGCCAGAACACATCAAAAACCAATACAACCATGCTTCACCGAATGCTTCAAGACCGCACGCACACACACACACACACACACTTGTATATATTTATCTCCATGTCTATATGGGTGTGTCTATGTGTATATGATAAAGCATATGTGTATGTGTCTATACATATATATGCAGCACACACACACACACACACACATATATATATATATATTGTCACACACACACACACACACACGCACACACACATATACTTATCTCCATGTGTACGTGCGCGCGCGCGTGTGTGTGTGTATGTTAGGCATATATATATAGACATACAAATATATGTGTAATCACACACTCATAGACACACACATACACACATGAAGATAAATATATATATATATATATATATATATATGTGTGTGTGTGTGTGTGTTTAAATATATATATGTGTGTGTTTGTGTGTGTGTATTGGGTATGTTTATATGTATGAGTGTGTGTGTGTGTGTTGTGTGTGGGTATTAATTCCGTACACACACGCATAGAGATAAGTATATATATGTGTGTGTGTGTGTGTGTGACAAAATAGATATGTGTGTGGGTGTGTGTGGTGTGTATATATATATATATATAGACACACACACGTATGTGTTATCACATACACATAGACACACAAATACACACATGGAGATAAGTATATACAAGTGTGTGTGTGTGTGTGTGTGTCTAAATATAAATATGTGTGTGTGTGTGTGGGATACACACACTCACACACTCACAATCATATATGTATATATGAGTGTATATGTGTACCCAACGCACACACACGCTCATATATATTAATCTCTATGTGTGTGTGTTTGTGTATGTGTGTGTTGGGTATACAAACTTACATACACTCATATATATATGTGTGTCGGTTGTGAGTATGTATACCAAACACACGCACACATACACGCACATAAACACGTAAACATATGTGTTATATATATAGATATACAGACACACACATAGAGATTATATATATGTTGAGTATAATAGTACATTTGTGTGTATGTTAAAAAAACACACACACACACACATATATAGATGCACACATGTATGTGTTATATATATTTGTGTGTGTGCATACACACACACACATAGAGAACACACACACAAAGATAAGTATATATGTATATAGAGATTAAAATTATATGATATGTATACCCAATATAGACACACACACATACAATCATATATATACTAATCTCTATGAGTGTGTCTATATATATATATATATAGGTATGTGTGTCTCACACACACACACACACACATACACACTCATATATGAGTATATATTTGTATAAATTATACATACTCACCCATATATGCACACATAGAGATAAGTATATATGTGTTTGTATGTTGGTACGATGTGTGTGTCTGTGTTTGTGTGCGTACGTTAGTATTTGTGTGAGTATGTACATATATATTTTTATATATGTATGTATATATAATCTCTATGTGTGTGTGTGTGTTGGTTATATTTGTGTCTGTATGCATGTATGTGGACACACACACACACATATGAGTGTGTCTGTATGCATGTATGTAGATAACACATACACAAAAAAAATATATACAACCTAGACTATGTATACACATCCCCATATGTGTGTGTGTGTGTATACATATATATATATATATATATATATATTTGTGAGTATGTATACCATAGAGATTATTTATATATGGTTGTGAGTACATATACCCAACACACACACACATATAAATATATGTATATATATATATATATATATATATATATGACAGAGATTAGTATATATGAGTGTGTGTGTGTGTGTGTGTTGGGTATACATACTCGCATGTGCTAAGTATATACTCATACAAGTATATATATACATGTATATAACACACACACACACACACACAAACATATATATATTTATATATATTTATTTATTTATATACAGTTGTGAGTGTATGTTTGTGCGTGAGTGTGTCTATATATAAATATAAGGATACACACGCACACGCACTCAGATATGTGTGTATATATATATATATATATATATATATATATATATATATATAGACACACACACTATGAAAATAAAATATGTGTGACATCGCACAATCTTGGAAGCCACCCGAAAGCTATAGGGGTAGGGGTCGGGGTGATCGTCAGGCCCCTATCTCTTCGTCCCTATCCGTCTTTGACTTTCCGCCGCTTCCTCAATCTCTAAATGTTCCAAAGGTAACAAAGCCTCCGCCCCTGGAAGGAAAATCTTCTTCTTTTCCCAAGATTTCACTTCCCTGTAAGGGAGGAGGTTTATTTATTTCGGTTGTATGCATTAAAGGGTGGATTTCTATTTCTTTGTTAAATAACTGGCTGGATTCTTTTTGTTTTGGCGGATATTGGATTGTGGCTTGCCCAAAAAATGGTTTCTTAATTTCTTTGGTTCTGTTTGAAGATTTTGTGAATCTTCTTTCTCCTCGGTTCATAAGGATTGGTAGGGGAACCTTGAAACTTTTGGTAGAAAAAGAGGTGGTTGATCCGATGGATTCTTTCTATGAACCTCATTGGATTAACTTTCCTAATCTCAGGCCAAAACTCAATAATCCCCATCATCTTTGGGCCTTGGCTAGTTTAATTGGTGCCCCGATAGTGATTGATAAGTGTTCGAGTTTTTGGCATGCTCCTAGAGCTGGAGTTCTTGTAGATCTGAATGTTTCAAAGCGTTGCCCTAAAGCTATTCTAATTTCTGGTAACATATTTGAACATTTTCAAAGAGTAGTGGTGGAACAGGAGTTTGTTAAGTGTTCGCTGTGCGGAAAATGTGGCCATACCTGCGAGGTTTGTTTGCTTAATATAAAGAAAATTTGGTAGAAGAAAATTAAATCTGGTTTGATATCTCCAGATGATGGTGGTGCTCTGGAGAACTTAGGTAAGGAGATTATTACTTATCTAAGAAACTCTATTGAGAATGTTTTTAGTCACAAAAATGCTGAGCCAGGAGTTTTAAATCCTTATGCTGATTTAACATTTTCGCAAAGTAATGTTGTTTCTTTCATTATTCATGCTTTGGAGAATAAAAAAGTTAAGGAAAGTAATATGGCTAAGCTGATATCCCTGGACCCTGATTTATCTTTGAAGACCCTAGAAGATTGGGTTTCATCAAAGAAGAAATCCAGGGCGGCCAGGAGGTCCAAAGCAGCTATGCTTCTGATCAGATATCAGTCCAGAAAATCTAGTAGAGTTATTTCATGTCAGACAAATATTTTTTTTCTTGGAATGTGCGGGGTATTGTAGTTGTTAATTCAAAAAGAAGGCTTAAATAGATTTGTAAGAAAAAGGATGTCCTTTTTCTTGGTTTATTTGAGCCTCTTCTGAATTTGGAGGCTATTGGTAAGCTAGCTAATTTTCTGGGCTTTAATTATTTTGTTTCTAATTCTTGTAGTAATATTTGGTTATTCTGGAAAGAACCCATTCTTTTTGATGTGATGGTTAATGAGGATAAATGTATCCATGGTTTTTGTTCCTAGCATAATTTAAATTGGAAGCTTTCTGCTGTGTATGCTAGTTGTTCCTACATCTTGAGGCGGCAACTTTGGGATTCTATAGAAAATTGGTGCAATTTGACTGACTTACCTTGTATGGTTGGTGGGGATTTCAATGTTATAAGTAAGGAGTCAGAAAGGGTTGGTAGAGGTAAATTTTCGAGCATTGCTTCTAGAGAATATAATGATATGATAAGTAAAGCTGGTCTTATTGAAGTTAACTTTTCGGGTTCTGATTTCACCTGGTACAATAATGTGACAGTTTCCAGGATTGATAGAGTTTTGATAAGCCCAAATGTGTTAAACTTATTTAATAATCTTTAGTTGTCTCACCTGAGTAGAATGGGCTCTGATCATGCCCCTCTTCTTCTCCCTTTAACTTCATCTTTAGTGCCCAAGGGCAGATTTAGATTTCAAAATATGTGGGTTCACCACCCAGAGTTCTTTGAGTTTGTTAGTTCAGTTTGGCTCCCACCCCTTGATCTTGTGGTTTCTCCGATGATTATGTTTCATTTGAAATTGAAGAGGCTTAAGAATTCTTTGATTGTCTAGAACAAATCTAAGTTTGGTAATATTTTTGATGTGGTCAGATTGGCTAAAGCTAAAGTAGCTGAGTTGGAAGCGGAATTTGATGCTTCTGGGTGCAGGGTTTTAAAAGAGAAACTTTCCAAAGCTCTGGATCATTTGGAAATTGTTCTGAATATCAAGCAATCATTCTGGATTCAAAAGTCTACTCTTAGAAAATTCAAATATGGAGAAAGAAACACAAAGTTTTTTCATTCTTGGGTGAAAGTCAAATAGGCTTCAAATGCGTTTGTTAGTCTGAAATCTGAAAATGGAAATTATATTCCTAAGGAGTCCCTGGGAACTTCTTCTTGTAATTTTTTTGCTGATCTTTGGTCCAGTGAGGGATGTAACCTGAATTATTTACGAAATGATATTTTCTTTCCAAAAGTTTTTGATGAAATAAATGCTTATCTTATTTCTTTTCCTTCGAAAAAGGAAATTGAGGAGGTTGTTAATTCCACGAATGATGATTCTGCAATTGGGCCAGATGGCTTTTCTCCTCTATTTTTCAAATATTGCTAGGAAATTATGAAAAAGGATGTTACATAAGCTGTATTGGATTTTTTTAAGTCAAACTATATCCCTTAACTTGTCACCTCTACTGCAGTTACTCTTATCCCAAAATGTCTTCGCCCAAATCTTGGTCTAAATATAGACCTATTAGTCTTTGTAATGTCTTTAATAAAATTTGCACTAATATTGTGGCCAAGAGGTTGTGTCCTATTCTTCCAAAGATGATTTCACCTTATCAGAATGCTTTTGTTAAAGGGAGACTTCTTTCGGATAATTTCCTCCTAGCTAAGGAGATTGTTCATGATATTGATATAATAAAAGCGTATGATAGGATTGAATGGAGGTTTCTACTGTCCATCCTTATAAAGTTTGGATTTTCTGAAGCCTTTATTCAATTCATTTATAAATCAATTTCTAATGTGTGGTTCTCAATTCTCCTAAATGGGGAAAGTACTGGCTTCTTTAAATCTACCATAGGAATTGGGCAAGGGGATCCTCTTTCCCCGACCCTTTTTATTATTGCAAATGACTATTTCTTGAGGCTTATTTCTCTTCAGTTCTCCCTTTCAAAAGGAATAAGTTTTCATAATTCTGGCAAATCTATTATTCCCCTCTTAGCCTATGGAGACGATACAATTCTTTTTCTGTAGGGGTACAATGAAAGCTTTTTCTTCCATTTTGAATATTTTAGATCATATGAGGACAGTTGTTGTCATGAAGGTGAATATGAATAAATCAAATGTGGTGTTTGGTAAGTATGTGGCTAAATAGTAGAAAATTTGAAATTTTAACTCTTTCAGGTTTATCTAGAGGTACCCTCCCGATTAGTTATCTTGGTCTTCCCCTTTCTAAAGGTAAGGCAAAATGGTCTTTCTTCCAACCCCTATTAGATTCTATGTCCACTAAAATAAATGGTTGGACTTCTAAATGCCTAACATTTGGAGGTCGTATTGTGCTCCTACAGTCAATTATAATTTCTATTCTAAATCATTTCCTTGATGTGTTCAAGCCTCCTTACAAGTTTTTTAGTGCTGTTAATAAGCTCTATAATGGTTTCCTTTAGGGTGATTATGGTTTAAGAAAGGCTGGAGGTGGACATCCTAGTTCGAAGTGGCTTCTCCCAAATCATCTGGTGGCCTTGGTTTCTCCCCTTTTAAGTTAACTTCTTCGGCTTTTTGTGTTAAAAACTGGTGGAGGATGAGAAAAAATAGTGGTCTTTGGGCAAATTTTATGAATAATAAGTATGGTAAATCAACCCATAATGTGTTAAGGGATCTAAAGCAGAATGATTCTATCATCTGGAAGAATTTACTCAGAGTTAAAGTGGCGGCTAAAAAGTATGTTTGCTGGAAATTGGGTAAGGGTTTAATTTCTTTCTGGTTTAATAACTGGACTGGTAAAAGTCCTTTATACTCCCATTTCTCTGTCAGGGGGTCTTTAGAAGCCAATGTGGTTGATTTTTGGATGGATGGTAATTGGAATATTAACAAATTAGGAAGTGTTAGTATTAATACTGATTGGATTAACTTTATTTGTGGCTTATTAGCTATTTGTCCAGATGTTAGAGATAAAATGATAATCTTTAATAATAAATCTATTAAACCCTGCGTTAAATCGGCAAGAATGATTTTATCTAATCTGGATTCGAGTTCTGTTTGCTACTAGTTTAAAATGCCCACTAATTCCATCTCTTTTTTTATTTGGAGAAGGCTTAATGGTTTTCTGTCTGTGGAAGATATTTTGAAATTGAAAGGAGTTTCGCTTGCTTCTAAATGTGCCCACTATCACTTAGAAGAAACATTGTTTCATCTTTTTATAACCTGTCCTTTTGCTGGCAGTGTTTGGAGGGGTTTTCATCCTTTCTTGAATCTGGATAATATTAGGTGCATGGCTTCGATGGTGGAGGTTCTAGTTTATACAAAGAATACTGGTCCATTTTATTTTACTCTTATCTGTTGTATTTGCTAGTAGCTGTGGCGAGTCAGAAATTAGGTTAGATGGAATAGTGGGTTAATCTCAGCTAAAAATTTTGTGCTTTATATTGGTAAGTACATGCCTCTAGCCACTGTGGTTGGAAAGATTGCTCCTAATGATAACTTCACAATTTTTTTGAGCATAAAGATTTTATTCCTTCACCAATGAAACTAGGGGGCACAATGTGTAAGTTCAGGTGTGGTAGATCTTCTTTTTACTGTCAAATTTCCAGGAGTTATATAGATAAAAATTGGTTCATTAGAATTGACTGGATTATTCATTTGGGCTATTCTTTTTATGTATCTTCTTGGCAGGAGAGGATGGTTGGGTTTAAAATCTGGTTGATCCCTTAGAGTTTTGTCAAGTTCCTCGGTATAAGAACTGGTTATTTGGATAACTGTTATATACTTTGTAATAAGGAATATTTAGACTACCTTTTGTATTTCATTAAGAGAAACAAGTTTTTAGCTGCTTTTCTGAGTAATTAGAAGCCTCTGAGGCATTCATCGATCTGGTGGTTAACTCATTTGTAATATGGTCTGGTATTTCTTGGTGCTGGCTCTGCTTGGTTCTTGAGTTGAGTTATTTTTTGGATCCTTTTCATTTTGCACTACTGGATGGATTTTTAGCAACCGTAGTGTGCTTTGAGGATTTTTGGGTATTGCAATTCATTTATTTGGATAGCCAATGCTATCTTATCACTGTCATCTATCAACGGTTGGGTGTTGCTTCAGTAGTCACTATTCTGGAAGATCTCTGATTTCTCTTTCTGTCGGTTGGTCTTCTGAGTCTAAGGCACTGTCCTGGCTCTATAAAAGAGTATCTCATGTGATTTAGGCTGTCATCATTTCTTTTTGAAGTCTCTTTCTGGATAGTACTTCCCTTTTTAATGGCAGGAAGTCTGAACTCTCAGATTGGGGCCCCGGCCTCACTTTTGTCGGGACCAGGTGATTCTGTATTCACTTGTTTTTCAAGAAGGTGGCAGGGGGTGTTCTGTTAGGCTGGATACTTGAAACCTTTATCCTATTCTGCAAAGTGGCTGTATCTGCTCATCTGAACCCGCTTCTTTTCAAAGTCGTTGAGTCCTTCTGGCAAGGTGCTTTGATGCTGCTGGTGATAGGTCAGTCCCTGGATTCTGGGATTTTCTATAATTCTCCCTCTCTGCCGGTAGCCTGCGCATTATGGTTCTACTACTGGATTCAGTCTTTACTAGTCTTCTGTGACTTTTAAATCCAATGTTGGTTTTTATTTTGTACTTAGTATTTTTTGTGTTTTTGCGGTACCCTGTTGGGTATATTCCTGGGCTGGTTCTGGAGTTTTTGTGGTCTCATGCTTAGATATTTTTGTAGTAAGTTATTTTTTTTTTGGTGTGTTCATACCCGATTTACCTGGGGTAGTTTGGGGGATTTTTGTCAAAGTCCTGTATGTCAGGTCGGGACTTAGTGTCAGTTTGTAAAAATGTTTCTTTTGAGATATAAAATGGTAAGATGTTTCTTAAAAAGAAAAAAAAAAATAATATATATATATATATATATATATATATATATATATATATATATAGACACACACACATACAAGGATGTGCATACATAGTCTAGGTTGTATATATTTTTTGTGTGTATGTGTTCTCTATATACATGATATAGACACACTCATGTGTGTGTGTGTATGTGTCAACATACATACATACAGACACAAATATACCCAACACACACACACACACATAAAAATTATATATACATACATATATAAATATATATATATATATATATACATACTCACACACATACTAACATACACACACAAACACACACACACACACTGTACCAACATAGGCACACATATATACTTATCTCTATGTGTGTGTATATGTGTGAGTATGTATACCCTATACTAATATAAACTCATATATGAGTGTGTGTGTGTGAGACACACTGACATATATATATATATATATATATATATATATATACAAACTCATAGAGATTAGTATATATATGCTTATGTGTGAGTGTGTGTCTATATTGGGTATACATATTGTATAATACTAATCTTTATATATACATATACTTATCTTTGTGTGTGTGTATCTCTATGTGTGTGCATGTATGCACACACAAAAATATATATAACGCATACATGTGTGCATCTATATATGTGTGTGTGTGTTTTTTTAACATACACACATATATACTATTATACTCAACACATATATAATCTCTATATGTGTGTGTTTGGTATACATACTCACAACCGACATGCATATATATATATGAGTGTATGTATGTGTGTGTACCCAGCACACACACGCACACACAAACACAGACACATAGAGATTAATATTTATGAGTGTGTGTATATGTGTGTTGGGTATACATGCACACTCATATATACATATACTATTCTAAGTGTGTGTGTGCGTGTGTATCACACACACACATATATTTGTATTTAGACACACACACACACACTTGTATATACTTATATCCATGTGTGTATGGGTGTGTCTATATGTATATGATAAAACATATGTGTATGTGTCTATATATATATACGCAGCACATATACACACACATATATATTTTGTCACACACACACTCACATATACTTATCTCCATGTGTATGTGTGCATGTGTGTGTGTGTGTTAGGCATATATATATAGAGACACACACATGTATGTCTAATCACACACTCATAGGCACACACATACACACATGAAGATAAGTATATATGTTTGTGTGTGTGTGTGTGTGTGTTTAAATGTACATGTGTGCATTTATGTGTGTGTGTTGGGTATGTTCATATGTAAGAGTGTATGTGTGTTTATTGTGTGTGCGTATGTATTCCCAACACCAACACATGGAGCAAAGTATATGTGTGTGTGTGTGTGTGTGTGTTATGTGTATATATATATATATATATATATATATATATATATATATATATATATATATATATATATATATATATATATATATATATAGACGTGTATGTGTTATCACATACACATAGACACACACATACACACATGGAGATAAATATAGACAAGTGTGTGTGTGTGTGTGTCTAAATATAAATATGTGTGTGTGTGTGCGATAGACACACTCACACACTCACAATCATCTATGTATATATGAGTGTGTATGTGTACCCAACGCACACACACACACACTTATATATATTAATCTCTAGGTGTGTGTGTTTGTGTGTGTGTGTGTTGGGTATACACACTTACATACACTCATATATATATATGTGTGTCGGTTGTGAGTATATATACCAAACACATGCACACACACATGCACATAAACACATACACATATGTGTTATATATATAGATATATAGACACACACATAGAGATTATTTATATGTTGAGATTAATAGTATATTTGTGTGTATGTTAAGAAAACACACACACACATATATAGATGCACACATGTATGTGTTATATATATTTGTGTGTGTGCATACACACACACATATAGAGAACACACACATGAATATAAGTATATATGTATATATAGAGATTAGTATTATATGATATGTAAACCCAATATAGACACACGCACATACAATTATATATATACTAATCTCTATGAGTGTGTCTATATATATATATATATATATATCTATATATCTATATATATATATATATATATATATATATGTCTGTGTGTCTCTCTCACACACACACATACTCATATATGAGTATATATTAGTATAGGGTATACATACTCACCCATATACACACACATAGAGATATGTATATATGTGTTTGTATGTTGGTATGATGTGTGTGTGTGTGTCTGTGTGTGTACATTAGTATGTGTGTGAGTATGTATATATATATTTTTATATATTTTTGTATATATAATCTCTATGTGTGTGTGTGTGTTGGGTATATTTATGTCTGTATGCATATATGTAGACACACACACACATTTGAGTGTGTCTGTATGCATGTATGTAGAGAACGCATACACACAAAAAAAATATAAAACCTAGACTATATATACACATCCCTGTATGTGTGTGTGTCTATATATATATATATATATATTAATACATACATATATATATATATATATATATATATATATATATATATATGTGAGTGCATGTGTGTGTGTATCATTATATTTATATATAGACACACACACACATAAACACACACTCACAATTGTATATAAATAAATATGTGTATATATATATATATATATATATATTCATATGTGTGTGTTTGTGTATGTGTGTGTGTTATATACATGTATATATATACTTGTATGAGTGCATATACCTAACACATACAAGTATGTATACCAAACACACACACAGACAAACTCATATATATTAATCTCTATATATCATATATTATGTATATATATATATATATATATATATATATATATATATATGTGTGTGTGTGTGTGTGTGTGTGTGTTGGGTATACATACTCAGAATCATATATAAATAATCTCTATGGGTATACGTACTCACAGATATACATATATATATATATATATATATATATACATTTGTGTGTGTGTGTGTGTGTGTGTGTGTGTGTTTATGTATGTTTGTTTGGGTGTTTCAATATATATATATATATATCTATATATATATATATATATATATATATATATTTACTAAAATACACACACTCATATATACTTATTATGTATATAAACATTTTTACACCCAACACAAACCTACATAGAGATTAAATAATATATATATATATATATATACTAATCTCTATGTGCATGTGTGTTGGGTATAAAGATGTCACATAAATACGCACACACTTAGATATACTGATCTCTATGTGTGTGTGTTTGTGTGTGTCTGTGTATGCACACACACACACATAAATATTAGTATGTTATGCTGGAATGAATGCACTGAAAGAACTGAGTGAATGTTATGCTTTGAAAATACTGACTTAGGATGTATCTTCCATATCCTAAGTTCTCCTATTATGCTCAAGGAACAAGGCTTAATATTCAAGGTGAGCAGAGCAATCAAAGTTGAAGTAAGCAAGAGACTCAACTAAACTTATGTGACATCTATTATTATCTAAATTATCCAAATCTAACTATTCTGAGAAGTTACTAGTTTAGGATCTCCAATATCGAGCTATCGAGTATAGTCTCAGATTTATGACCTGAATGTTAACATTAGAACTTAACAAGTTCTAATTCAAAATCAAATGATGACTATAAAGGATAAAAGCAATAATTCAATGACTTAGTTATTATTATTTTTCTCATTTAACCCAAATCTTGAACAAGTAAGCCAAGATTAAGGATTCTGGATCCAAACTCCACATATGGGGTTCAATTTTTTGAATCCAAGGTAATATCCTAATGAGGATCTAAGGTTCACACTCAAACATAATCTAAAGGTGCAAAATCATATAAGTTGAAGGATTTAGAAACTAAGATCTTAATGAAAGGTTATTCTAGTATTATAAAATAAAATAATCACTTAAGAACTAAGATTCTAAGATCTATATTCAATCTTTAGGATAATCACATTATTCTATAAATTGAATCAATCCAACACCCACAAGGAGGTTTCAAAAAAATTAAATAGTAAATAAATTAAGGAATTCTAAAGAGGATGATTCAATTCAAATAGATGATCTAAAGTCTAAGATCTAAGATTTGATCAATTTAGATCTCAACTAAGATCTAGACTTCAGCTTTTACAAGAATATTTACTTAAGATTTGTAGTTTATGACTCAACTTAATAAAGTAATTAAACTAGTGATTTAATATTAAAGTTTTTTAGTTTTGCTCTCATAAGAAGTGGCTTTGAGTACCTTAAGATATTAAGATCTTAATAAGAACTTCTTAAGATTTCCTTACTTAACTCCACCCTTATTAACATGAGATTTTAGAAAG
Organism: Gastrodia elata; assembly: GCA_016760335.1. Classification (NCBI taxonomy): domain Eukaryota; kingdom Viridiplantae; phylum Streptophyta; class Magnoliopsida; order Asparagales; family Orchidaceae; genus Gastrodia; species Gastrodia elata. The sequence continues at coordinate 119,248 of JACERR010000045.1, read as the reverse complement.
TGTTTAAATGTATTAACTAGAGATACTTTACTGAAATTTCAAAACTTAAGGGGTGCTTAAACTTATTTTTATCAAAATGACCAAAATACCCCTCTTGAGGCTAAAAATGAGATTCTAAGATTTAATTGCCTAAATTGATTCAAGTCTATTTTAATGAACTTCATATTAATTATTGAAGTGGATAAAACACTTAACTTAGGATTTGATAGCATTATATGTTTAATTATCACCAATCACACTTTAAGGCCAATTAAGGTGGTTAAAGGAATTAAGGCATACTTGGAAGATCCAACCAAACACATTTATAGTCTCTACCATACTTAATGTGGCATTAGGAACTAGATTCACCAAAATCAGTGGCTAATTCAAGGCTTAATTTATTAATCTTATTTTAGGGTAATTAAGAGGTGATTAGCAAAATTAAAGATCTTAAATTATTTTTAATGGTCTACATAGGTTCTCTATGGTCTTATGAGCAATCAGAGACCATAATAACTATTTTTGGACATTAAATGAATTTATTATGATTTAAATATAAATAGAGAAAGATTAGGCAATAATTTAAAATCTAACTATTAGATCTTTGATTTTATTTTATATTATTATTCCTTACATTTTTCTGATAAAAATGGTATATTGGATCATAGCATTCAGAAAAGTATTATTAAAGTTATTTCAATAATTTTATATGTATTTTTATAAATCAAACTATAAGCCAATTCATTTAAATTTATTTATGAATGAATTAATAGAAGGAAAATTAATCCTAAATGAATTATTTAAAGATGTGGCCCAAAATCAAAATTGCGCGGTAGGGGTCTGACCCAGCCCGGCACTGTGCTTCGTCCAAACGATGCCTCCCTGATACCCGTCTCTCTAGGGTTAGCTTCAGCCACAAAATTCTCCGCGCTCAAGCCATGCCGTGCCCTTCTCTTAATGGCTACACCATTAGGGACCCAAGACACTTTAAATGAGCTACGAACCCACATCGGAGATGCACCAAAACACTGGAGTGCTACTCGGCCGAGACGACTGCTATGGTGCACTCGTGAGGTTTGAGTTCTCCTCACAGAGCTTACGACACTAGCTGGGCTCTAGACCTACACGTTCAGGGACTAAAAAGGGAATGATTGGGTGAGACGAGGGATCCTAAGGAGGTCGGGATCACTGAAGTCCTACTCGAAGTGGTGCACCAACGGGAGCTCGCAACGAGCAGATCCATTCCAGTTGAATCGATCGATCCGATAGAACCCAACAATTGATGCGAATCTACAATCACTTCAAGAGGGATCACGGTGCTAAATAGGGATCCAATGCTACGAGGAATCACCCCAATTCTTCGAATAAGGGCCGACTGACTGCCAATGAACCTTCAGATGACGATCACGCTATCTGGTCCACTGCCAGTCCTCCCCATTACTTCAGCAGATGAGCGGGACACTGGGTATGATCCTATCACAACATCTAGGGGTGAAATGCCATGAGTCAAGATGAAAATTGCTTGACAGAAGGAAGAGTAGATGCTGTACCTTGAGCTGGAGAACAGCTGTGATTGAGCTAGAAGAGATGAGCTCTGAAGTTATAAGGCAGTTGCAGAAGCTTTGCAAGGGGGTTTGAACACTAGACCGCATCCTCAATCAGCGGCTAGCAGCTACGAGGACACCGAAATTCACCGAGAGTGATGGGAGTTCCAGACACTTCAGCTGGGAAGACTTAAGGGATCATAGTGAGCAAAGGGACTCATTGTGATATCCCTGAAGTACTTATAGGTCGAGGGAGAGTCCAGGGGTGGTTGCTGAGGCTTAGGCACCAAGGAATGGCTTGGCCTAAGGGAGAGGATGGGATTAAACATCCGAGGCAGAGTAGAGAGAACACTGTCGACAGACCATTGCACCAAAGGGAAAAGATGCTAGAAGGGGATGTTTTCCCATACTGCCACAGGGCTGGGGGGGATTTGGCTGTTGGGGGACTAGCACGCATTGGGGATCAAGAGGAAGACGAAGGTGTTTAGGACCCAGGTTGTCTTTACCGTCTGATCTGCAAAGCCGTTGATGATGGACAGCCTGATGCGTCCTTTGGTTTAACTGAACCGCAGGCAACTCCTTGGTCATTGGATTAACTATCAGATCTAACGGGTGCTAGAAGATCAAGGCACTAATGTTCTGCACCATTGGATCCCATGCCAGGATTTGTGCAAAGGCATCGATAGGCTGACTATGCTGCGCCTCTACTGGGACCCCGCAGCGGATCTACCGTGGTCCCGACAACAAATCCTGTGATTTAATTTACTAGAATTTTAATTTAATTAAAATCCTTTAATTAATTAATTAATTCAAATAATTTCCTAAATTCAATTTAGGACCAAATGAGGTCCAAAAATTCTCAAAAGTTTACCCTTAGCTAATTGAGGTGTGAGGAATTCAAAAATGAACTCATATTTTGATTTGGAGATCAAATTAATTTATGTATTTATTAGGATCCAAAAATAGGCAATAATATCAAAATTCTCAATTTAACCCTGATTGATCTTAAACTTTTAGGGTTAGGTTTAAAAGACTCATTGAGTCTAATGGAATCAAAATTTGAACTTAGTTTAGCTTAAATAATTTGGATGTAACTATGGTAACAAGTAGGGATGTTATAGCATTCCTCCCTTGTTCGCTTGCTGCCTAATTGAGCTCAAATTTCTCTCCCCCTCATCCACCATTGCCGACCATCCTAAGCTTCCCTAGGTGTAACAGCCCAAACTCTTAAGCACCAAGGTATTGTCTGCTTTAGCCTAAAAGGCCTCATAGTTTTGCCCTCAGAAGATAACTTCCCATCAAGTCACCCATTCTGGATGTGCTCCCACCTGAGCACGCTTAACTTTGGAGTTATTATCAGGAACTCCACTATTCTATGAAAAGGTACCTTGATATTTAAGAGTTTCACTTATTACTACTTAAGTGAGTCTTCACAATCTCCCCAACTTAACTAATTGACGTTCTCTTCAGTATCCACACACAGATCTAAGAACCATCCATTGGGTAGATAGAACTAGAGGTGACCACTACAGGCTCAAGAGGTACCATAACCATGTAGCACCTTAACCATCATGGGTTCAAGAGGCTGCTCACATGAAGTAGTACTTTGCCCAGTATGATACTTGGCTCCTATCTGACACCCTATGGTTTGCTCTAATACCATTTATAATAGCCCAAACTCTTAAGCACCAAGGTATTATCTATTTTAGCCTAAAAGGCCTCACAATTTTGCCCTCAGAAGATAACTTCCTAGTAGGTCACCCATCCTGGGAGTGCTCCCACCTGAGCATGCTTAACTTTGGAGTTCCTATTAGGAACTCCAGCATTATCTAAAAAGACGCCTCAATATTTAAGAGTTTCACTTATTATTACTTAAGTGGGTCATTACTCAAGGCGTCCCTGATGTGCGTACCACTGATAGAGGAAATACATGGTGTTCAAGAATCTTAAGTGCATTCGCTTGGAACTCTGCAGCCTCTGCCTTCCTCTCTGTCGACCGATCCAGCCTGTCCATCGAACTAGGTACTCCAGCTTGCTTGGACTTAGTTAATTAGGCTCAGGTTCCCCTCCTCTTGATTGGTTTAGCTACATAATATGGAATCAAATTCAATGTGATCGTGTCTGTGCCTTGAGCTAACCCCGATTGATTGATATGACTGATCAGGCTGAAACCATAAAGCAGCTTGGGATCAAGTAGGGTCCCAGCATTCTAGCCATCCTCAGCTCCTCAGACCTTGGGGCTTTGATCCATCTCATCTCCCTGAATATGTAGGGATCAAGCCCCTGGTCTGGCGTGGTCTCTGTTGGGATGCAGCCTCTGCCTTCCTCTCTGTCGACCGATCCAGCCCGTCCATCGAACCAGGTACTCCAACTTGCTCCATATGAGCCAATAAGGCTCAGACTCCCCTTTTTTTAATTTGTTTAGCTGCATATTATCGAATCAAACTCAATGTGATCGTGTCTATGCTCTAAGCTAACCCTGATCGATCGAATCAATCGATCGGGCTGAAATTGTTAAGCTGCCTGGGATTGAGTAGGGTCCTAGCATTCTAGCCCTCCTCAAATCCTCCGACCATGGGGCTTTGATCTGTCTCACCTCCCTGAAGATGTTGGGATCAAGCCCCGGGTCTGGCGTGGTCTCTGTGCGGAGAATTGTCTCCCCACATTAGCTCCTTAAGGAAGTTTTCGGGTGAGTAGGGTCTGGCCAATCTGGACTACCTCACTTGGGGCTTCGGGTCTCTATCGGTGCATCAAGCCATGGTGATCATGTAGGAACCGTCTGTCGGTCATGTTATGGTCTGGATGCACGAGAAATGAATGATTAGGTTTTCCCTAATCCGCCAATCTGTCGAAACAAATGGGCGCATATGAAGCCACTGTGTGGGTCAGGCCGACCCATGACCCTCATAGTGCGACAGTCCTGGGGCTCTCAGGCCCCGGCCATCCCATGCCTCTTGAAATCAGGCCGTACACGTTTTAATTAAATCTGATTAATTGGATTTATTTTCTTTAAGGAAAATAATACAATTAATCGAATCATAGGGAAATTTAATTGGAAAAATGTAGATTAAATTAATGTGATAACTTTTAATCTACTGGTCCAAACCCTATGATATTATATACCAAATTGATTAGAAAATCTTCAAGAATTAGAATATAAAATAATATTGCACTTTTAATGGTTGGATTTTCTGTATTAGCCTAATTATTGCATAACTTAATTAGGGTGGATTAACATGTATACTTAGCCAAATTGCATGATTTATGTGCCATTGTGTTCCTTATGCATTGTAGAATATATGGGCTAGGTAGTTTAATTTTTTGATTTAGGTATTCTTAATTATGCCCTAATCTTGTAATTGCATGATTAGTGAAAATTAGGGTTTCTAGTCATTGGATCTTAGTAAACTTAGTCTCTGATTGCTCACATGATTATATGGAGTGTACTTACCAAGTTGTATGAAATTCTAATGATTTGATTGGTAATTAGGTGCTAATCCTTTTGTGTGAATAAGGTTTGATTAGCACTAATTACCTTCTTATTCTCTGAATTTTTCTATTAGTATGCCTTAAAATAGTAGTGTGGTTATAATTATCACAATTCATGTTAGCTAACAATTGATCTATTTAACAACCTTGAATTAAGTTGTTGAAATTCTTAAATAACCTTAAGAAATCTTAAGAAATTGATCAAGTTATTAATACTTGATCTAAATCTGAGATTGTCACCTATAATGCATCCATAATGTACTGACTTGACATTGGATCTATAAATAAACAATTGATCTTAATTTGGTGAAGGTAAGGGTTAAATGCTAACCTATTTAATTAAGATCTAAACATTTAACTACTTAATCAAATTACTTAATTGTAAGTTAATGTAATTACATTATTCCAATAATGCATCTGATTTAGTATTGATCTTAAATTTTTGAATTAGAAGTGTTAAGGTTAATGATAAATCTATGTGATTGAATAATCTGAATCTAAGCTTTAGATCTTTGATTTTCTTTTGTATAAGAATACTAGCATAAGATGGATAATAAAATTATATTGATTTAACAAGTGATTTAATACTAATAATATATTTTAATTTCATCCCATGATTGTAGAGTAGGATGTGATCAGATGGATCTAATCATCTGATTTGATCACTTTTATCAAAGATACTGAGTAAGCTCTAAACCTTTAACTTAAGTGATAGAAGAGTGAGATTATAAGGATCTTGCTTTAAGAATGCCTTAAAATAATTAAAAGCCTTAAAGAATGTTACACCTTGAGGTAGGAAAGATTTATTACGATATATTGAGATGGAACCTAGATGATCCTCTCTAACCTTAGAAGCTAATTTTTAAACCTTGTGGTAGAGTACACCTAAAATTATTAGATTGAGATTCTCCCATGTAGTGGTAACCTATATTGAGTGACCTCTTGTTCACATCTTTCGAGCCTTGTGTGAGACTCACCTAGGTAGAATAAGGATTGATAGTATTGGATAAATCCTTGGTGATTAAATATAATTTATTGAACCCAGATTATTAGTTGAGTATGATAATGTATATCAATAGTGTTGGATCACTCCAGCAGTATTCAAGAATTGTTGAGTCGCTCTAACTAAGATTTATCTTTGTGCTTTCTAGCAGGCTTAGGTAGATATAATCTCACTTAGAGAAAATCAATCAATCTTAAGAGTGCTATAATTAGGTATTTACACTTTAGTTTGAGATATAAACTGTGACTGGGTTCTGCCTCTTATCCTAGTGCACTTCGATAGTACAGCTTTAAACAAATTAAGTAATTTAAGTTACCCTCCTTAAAACACTAGGTCTGCTTGTAATTTGAGTATTTAACAACTTAGTTTGAGATCTAAACTACGAATGGGTTCTACCTCCTATCTTAGTGCGCTTTGATAAGTGCAGTTTTAAACAAACTAAGTGTTAAATCCACTTTTATTGGAAACATACCCAACATGTATATACAATCCTTCCAATTGATGATTTTTAGTAAAATCTTAAGTGAATCTAATTATTAAAATTAGAATTTAGGAGTCAGAATCCTTTTTAGCAGAATTCTGCACAATTGAGACATTTGAGTCATAATTTGATTTCAAGCAATTCTAGATTTCCAAATTTAAGTCATGTAGTATCTTTGTGCTTTCTAGCAGTCATTGTTTTTTGTTGCCATCAGCATTTAGATTATAGTTCAATTTTACTTTACTTTGTTTTGTATAGTTTCAGTTATTCAGTTGTCTTTATAGTTTTCTATAGTTTTATTAATTTTACTATTTCATTGCACCTATTCCTATAACTACTTAAATTAGTTCGATGTGCTAGAATTCTTGTCTAACATGTGTGTGTGTGTGTTTGTGTTATATACATATATATAACACACACGCACACATAAAAATAATTATATATGAGTATGTCACACATAAATATGTGTTATGTGTGTATGTGTGTGTGTATCTATATATCCTTATGTATACCAACACACACACATATGTGTGTGTGTGTGTATATATATATATATATATATATATGTGTGTGTGTGTGTGTGTGTGTGTGTGTGTGTGTATGTGTTGGGTATACATACACACATATAGACATAGAGATTAGTATATATATATATATATATATATATATATATATAGACACATGTCCGTGTGTGTCTATATATTTATATAGGCACCCAAATAGAGATTAATTTTATAAATGTTATCACACATATGTGTATATGTACATAGGCGCACACACACACACACACTCATATATACTTATCTCTATGTGTGTGTGTGTGTGTCTATATATTTATATATGGGACACACACACACACTCACAACCGTATAAGGATATATATATCAGTGTGGGTGTGTTATATATATATGTTTATATAATATGTGTGTGTATGTCTCTATATATATTATAATCTCTATGTATGTGTGTGTGTTTTTGCATGTATTTGAGTATATATATATATATATAAGTGTGTGTGTGTGTGTGTGTGTGTATATATATATATATATATATATATATATATATACCCAGCACACACACAACACACACATAAACACGTGTCTATAGATGAGTGTGTGTGTGTGTGTGACCGTATATATAGACTATGTATATGCACTCATATTCATATATATAGTTGTGAGAATGTACACCCACACACACACACATAGTCACACACTCACACACACATATGAATTCCCAACACATGTACACACACATAGAGATTAGTTATGATGTGTGTGTGTGTGTTATGTATTCATATACATACACACACACACACATCATATTTAAGTGTATAACATATATAGATATACTAATCTTCATGTGTCTGTAACCCATATATAATAATCTTTATGCATGTGTGTTTGTGTGTGTGTGTCTCTATATACATGCATATATACTAATAAAATTTATCTATATATATGAATTTACCTCAATATATGACACACATAGAGGTAAGTATGTATGGGTGTGTGTGTGTGTGATAGCACACATACACACACTAATGAGTATGTATATATGAGTGTGACACATACATAGACACATCTATATGTACATATATATATATATATATATATATATATATATATATATATATATATAAAGATGTGTGTGTATACCCATATATACTAATCATTATGTATGTGTGAGTATATACTAATATTTATGTATTCACACACACACACGCACACACACATACACAAATATTAGTGTCTATATATCTCCACACACAAACACACTCTTATATACTCTCTATGTGTGTGACACACTCATAGAGATAAAACATATACGGTTGTGAGTATGTTTACCCAACACACACATAGAGATAAATAAGTATACCCAAATCTCATATATACTAATCTCTATATTTGTGTATGTGTCTCTACATACATGCATAACAATATATATATGGGCACACACAGACACACACACACACACACTCATATATACTAAATCTCTATGTGTGTGTGAACACACACACACACACGCACACATTAGTCTGTGTGTGTGTGTGTGAGTGTGTTGGGTATACGCACTCACACACACATAAGCACACACATAGAGATCACAGACACATATAAATATATAGACACACACACACACACACACTCATACATAGATATATAGACACACACAGATAGTACACACACGCACATATCAGTCTGTGTGTGGGTGTGTGTGAGTGTGTGTTGGGTATACACACTCACACACACACAAGCACACACATAGAGATCACACACACATATAAATATATAGACACACACACACACACACACACTCATACATAGATATACAGACACACACAGATAGTACACACACACACACACATAAGCACACACACACACACACCCAAATATATTATAAAGATTAACACATGAGTATGTATACACACACACACACACATAAACACACTCACATAAAGATTAGTATATGTGTGTGTTTGTGTGTGTGTGTGTGTGTGTGTTGTGTATACATACTCACAAACACAACACACACACACACACACATAGAAATTAATATAACACAAACACACATGCACACACACACAAAAACACACACATATGCGCGCGCACACACACACATACACACCAAACACACACGCACACACACACACAAATATATTTATAACTTAAATAAGAGGAATTAAATACATACTTCCAACCATAGCTACTACATGGTTCACATAGACACAAACTCATAGAGATACATACACAGTCACATATATAGGCACACGGAGACATATATACTAATATATACTTATCTCTATGTATGCATGTTTATGTGTGTGTGTGTCTATGTATAGTCTATATCACACACACACATATAGACACACGCACACATTAATCTTTATATGTGTGTGTGTGTGTATGTGTGTGTGTCTATATATATATATACATATATATATATATATATATATATATATATATATCTATGTGTGTGATAATACATAAGTGTGTGTGTCTATATATTTATGTGATAAGTATGTCTGTACATGTGTGTGTGTGTGTGTGTTTGTGTGTATCTATATATTTATATATAGTTGTGAATATGTATACCCAATGTGTATATATATTTATATACGGTTGTGAGTATTGAACATACACACACACACATTGATATATAGTAATCTATATGTTTATGTATGTGAGTGTGTGTTGGGTATACATACTCATAATGTGTATTGAGACTATGTATTGTGTGTGTGTGTGTTGGGTATACATACTCATAACCATATATAAATATATAGACATACACACGCACACAATGCATAGTTACAACACATTGTGAGTATGTATACCCAGTATACACACACACGCACACACACACATAAACACACACATTGAGATTAGTATATATCAGTGTGTGTGTGTGTGTTAGGTATACAGACTCACAATGCGTGTTGTGACTATGTATTGTGTGCGTGTGTATGTGTATTTATATTTATATATGGTTGTGAGTATGTATACCCAACACACACACTCACACAATGCATAGCTATAACACATATTGTGAGTATATATACCCAACACACGCACACACACAAATACACACATAAAACTTTGTATATATAAATGCGTGTGTCTGTGTTTGTGTGTGTGTGTGTTGGGTATACATACTCACAACTATATATACAAATATAGACAAACAATAGGTATACATACTCACAACTGTATATAATTATATTAACACACACACATACATGTACAAATATTCCAACCGTATATATATATATGTATACCCAACACCCACACACAAACACACTCAAAATAAGATATTATATGGAGATTAGGATACATGAGTGTGTGTGTGTATGTGTATGTCCGTATATGTGTATATATATATATATATATATATATATATATATATATATATATATAGAGAGAGAGAGAGAGAGAGAGACATACACACACACACACACACAAACACATAAACACACACTCACAACCATATATAGATATATAGACACATGCAAATATATGTGTGTGTATGTCTATATATATATACAAACACACTTATATATACTTATCTCTATGTGTGTATGTGTTTGTGTGTGCCACACACACTATATGTATATATATAGACACACACACATAGAGATAAGTGGATTTGTGTGTATATGTGTGTGTTGGGTATACATACTCACAACCATATATAAATATATAAACACACTCACGTATGTGTTATATATATGTATATATATATATATAAAAATATATATATATATATATACTCATTATGTTATATACTTGTCTCTATATATACCCAGCACACACACACACAGACATACACACAAACATACACACACAATAAACACACACATACTCATATATACTCACAGCCGTTTGTCAGTATGCTTACCCATCACACACATATACACACACACACACACTCAAATATACTCACAAGCACACACATACACATGTGTGTTATATAGATACACACATACTCACAAGAATATTGGGTATACATACTCCTAACCATATATAATATATATACACTTAGAGATTAATATATCTGAGTTTGTGTATTGTATATACTTATCTCTATGTCTGTGTGTGTGTGTATCTATATATATATATATATATATATTACAACTCACAACCGTATATATATATATATATATATACAATAGTATATAGACATATACAACTCATAAATCTTAAGCAAAAATGTTGTTAGAGAAAGGTGGGTGAAGATACTAGTTTTGAAGTTGCTGAGAAATTAACTTAACAATTATTCCGTATGTGGTTAAGGCATTTTTTATCTTGGCTGGTAATCCATCTTTAGAGGATTCTTTTTCTTGTGAGGCTTCTAATGAACCGATTAGATCTCTAGGAGATCTTGTGTTTTTAATTTTGAAAGCTTTCAATGAAAGGGAAAGAAGAATCATGCTGTGTTTGATTGTGTAAGGATTCTTGTGCTTCAGGGCTTGTCCTCTCCTTTGGATGATCCTGATGGTTGGATTATTCCAAAGAAGAAGAGGGTAGCTCATAGATCTAAAGCAGAAATGTTGTTAGAGAGGTCTCAGATGAGAAAATCCTGACATAATCATTCATGTTAACTAAATAAATTCTTATCTGGAATGTTAGGGGTATTTCTACCTTAACCATTAAAAGGAGACTGAGGTCTCTATGTTGAATGATTAAAGTATATTTTCTTGCTATTTTGGAATCCCTTTTGAAACTAGCAATAATTAATTGTCTTGCTAACTATCTTGGTTTTTCTAATTATTTTTGCAACTCTAATAGCAAAATTTAGACTTTTTGGAATATCCTATCCAGTTAGATATGGTTTTAAATGAGGATCAGTACGTACATGGTAATTTTAATTGGAATAACCTCAGTTGGAAAATCTCTATTATTTATGCTAGCTGTTCTTATGTTTAGACAAGGGACTAGTGGAATTCATTGGAAAATTGGTGTAACATAGATGATTCTCCTTGCTTGGTTGGGGGAGATTTTAATGTGGTTCGTAAACCTTCTGAACGAATTGGTAGAGAAACTATTTTCTTATTAGATATGAATGAGTTTAACAACATGATCTGCAAATCGGGTCTTCTGGATCTAGATTTTACTGGATCTTCTTTTACTTGGACAAATAATTCTACTATTTTAAGAATTGATAGAATTTTAATTTATCCAAATTTTGCAAATTTGTTTAATGGTTTCTTGGTTAATCATCTTGGTAGAGTGGGCTCTAATCACACTCCTTTATTGTTACCTATTATCTTATCTACTAGTGTTAAAGAGAGTTTCAAGTTTCAAAACATGTGGATCCAGCACCCAGAGTTCTATGACTTAATTAATGCCAATTGGATCCTCCCTTTATATTCTCTTCTTTCCCCCATGGTTAAGCTGCATGTAACATTTAAAAGTCTGAAATATTGCCTGATTTCCTGAAATAAGAATTGTTTTGGGAATATTGTTGATAATGTGATGTTAGCTGAGCAAGAGATAGCTGATTTAGAGGATTTATTCGATGCTTTTGGATCTCCTGTGGTCAAAGAAAGGTTAAGAAAAGCAACTAAAAAGCTGGATTCTGTGTTGAGTATGGAACATGCTTTTTGGTTACAAAAATATTCTCTCAAAAGACTTAAGGATGGAGAAAAGAATACTAAATTTTTTCATTCTTAGGTAAGAGTAAAACATTCTTCTAATGATTTTATCGACATCCAAGATGATAGTGGAACTATCATCCCCAAGGATGCTTTGGGAGAGTCGTCCTATAACTTTTTTGAAGCTCTTTAGAAAAGTGAGGGATGCTCTCTTTTTAATTTTTGTATGACCTTATTTTTCCTACTATTTCTGAGGAAGAAAATGTCAGTCTAATTTCCTCCTCTTCTTTCAAGGAAGTGCAAGAGGTGGTTTTAAGTATGGATGGTGATACTGTTACTGGTCCAGATTGATTTTCTCCTTTATTTTTTAAACCTTATTGGGGGATTATCAAAGAGGATGTTTGGGAAGCTGTTCTGAACTTCTTCCACTCAAATTATATTCCTAAATTTGTGACTTCTACTTCTATTGCACTCATTCCTAAAGTCGAGAGACCCAAATTGTGGTCTGACTTCTGGCCAATTAGCTTATGTAATGTTTTTAACAAAAGTGAGTCTAAAATTTTGTCTAATAGGATAGGTTCTATTCTTCCTAATATTATCTTCCATAACTAGAATGCTATTTTCATGGGTAGGTTGTTATCTGGTAATCAACTAGAATGCTATTTTCTGGAGTTAGTTCATGATATTGATAAGAAATGTTTTGGAGGGAATGCTATGATTAAATTGGATGTAATGAAAGCTTATGACAGAATTGAGTGGCATTTTCTATTTGCTATGCTTAGAAAGTTTGGCTTTTCAAATTCATTTATCCAATTTATCTATAAATCCATCTCTAATGTTTTGTTCTCTATGCTCTTGAATTGTTCAAGCTTTTGTTTTTTTAAGTCATCAAGAGGGTTTCATCAAGGGGATCCCTTGTCTCATGCTCACTTCATCATTGCTAATGAGTACTTCTCTAGAATGATTTCTCATACTTTTCATTTGCACAAAGGTATTAATTTCCATAATTCTAGAAGAACTCTGATTTCCCACTTATTATTTGCAGATGATACCCTTGTTATTTGTAAAGCAAGTAAAAAAGCATTTACCACAATTCGGGGTATTCTTAAGCATATGGAAGAAGTTGCTGGTATGAAGGTTAACATGAGTAAGTCTAGTGTGGTATATAGTAAATCTATTGCTGGTGATAGAATATCTTATCTGTTAATCCTTTCTGAGCTCTCGTGTGCGTCGTTACAAATTCAATACCTAGATCTTCCTCTGATGAAGGGAATTGCCTCATTCTCGCATTTTAATTGGGTCTTGTTTTCTATCTCAAGAAAAATTAATGGTTGGGCTTTAAAGTGCCTATCTTTTGGTGGTAGGCTAGTCCTTCTTCAATCCATCATAAATTCAATTCCAAATCATTTTTAGGCGGTGTTTAAACCACCTGCTAAATTTGTCAAGTCTGTGAGTAAATTATGCAATGGTTTTCTTTTGGGGGAATATGGTTGTAGAAAAATGGTTCGCTTGCTTGTCCAAAAAGCTATGGGGGCCTTGGCTTTTTCCCTCTGTGCTCTACTTTTGCTGCTTTTAGCATCAGATACTGGTGGAGACTTAGGAAAGGTGATGGCTTATGGGTTGCGTACTCGAACAAGAAATATGGGAGCTCTAATCATGTAGTGGCAAGAGGTGTTAAACAAAATGATTTGATTGTGTGAAAGAGTTTAGAAAAATAGAGATCTGTTGCTGAAAAATGCATTTCGTGGAAAGTCTCTGATGGGAATTTATCCTTTTAGTATGATAATTGGTGCAGCGAGGGCCCTCTTTATTCCTTCAGTCCTATTATTGGTAGTCAATCTGCTATTGTAGTAGATTTTTGGACCAAGGGCTAGTAGGATGTTAATAAATTGGGTAATGAAATGCTTGACAGAAACTTTATTGCTTCAATCTATGAAATCCCTTTTGTCTCTGGGGAGGAGGCTATGTGCATTTCAGTTAGTAATAGTAAGAAGAATTGCTTGAATTTGGCTAAGAAAGTTTTCTCAACCCCCTCCCCTAATGCTCTTCCCTGTTGGTTTAAGCACCCAACTACAGCTCTGTCATTTTTTGTTTGGAGAATTTTGCATGGTTATATTTCAATATATGATGTTATGTAATCTAGGGGTGTGCAGTTAGCCTCGAATTGTGTTTTCTGTATGAATGAGGAATTTCTCCACAATATTTTGTTGAGCTGTGACTATGCGAATAAAATTTGGTGTTTTTTGAGGCTTGGTGGTGGTGGTCGGCTACCATTATCAGAGACTCCCCACTTAGAGTTTTCCTTTTTCAATGGCAAGAAAATGTGGTCTCATTTGGTTTTACTCTTGCTTGCCAAATCCTATGGCAAATTTGGTTTGGAAGAAACTCTTATAAGTGGAGAAGGTCTTTCATTCCTGTTACCATATCTTAATTTTATATTGAAAACTTTATGAGACTGGTCATTTCTTCGGGCTTCTTTGGGACAAAAACTATCATTCCTCATTTTATTGAAGAGTCTACTAAATATAGTTTATGTTTAATGGAATGTTCAAACCTATATTCAAAAAGTATTAAATGCTCACTCATTTTCTATTTGGATTTCTTGGTTGTTGGGAAGGTTTCAATTTCTTGAATTACTTGTTTATTGAGAATTAACTTAGGTTGGATCTCTCTTTCCTGGTCAAACTTCCTTGTTGCTGAAGGTATTTAGGTGTGGATGATACCATAGTTGTTTATGTGGCTTGTTCAGTGGATGAGAGGTGCTAATATTCATTATTATTTGATTGGTATGATACATATTATCTGGCGATGTAAGAAGAAGTATTGTATGCATGCAAAAATCATCTTAGAGTTATACTCTATTTTGGTGTAACAATTTAAATTCAAAATTATGGTGGCTTTAGGAAGAGTAGTCTTTGCTTTTTTCTCCTCTCAACTGATTTGGTGTCTTCATTTGTTTTTATAGCATGGAAAGGAACTTGGTTTTGTCAGTAATTCATATTAGCTAAATTTTACTAACCATTTAATTTTCCAAGGTTTGAGGAGATACTTTCTCAGGTCCAGAGGAAGCTGCCTTTGATAGTTTATTAGAATTGATGTGAAAGTTTTGAGGCATGTGAAAGACCCATCTTTATTACTTGAAATTATTACTCAATTTGGGTGCCCATACAGAATCATGTTACCTGATGCCAGACCTTTTCGTACTTTTTTTAGCATTAGTATCCATTTTCTCGACGGACCTCCTATCCCTTTTGTCATGGTGGGAGGACCGTGGATGTCTGTTGGCAATTTTTAGTACGGGAGCTGTCCGAGCTTCCCATGAGTGCTCTTTCTCATTTCTGTCAAAAAAGCAACTTCAAATATTATTTATTTTCTCGGACATCTACGTTCACAAAATTTCCAATGTCTGATTTTGCGATTTTATTATTCATTCGAAAACTTCGCTTATTTGATCCGGGTTTCAGATTCTCTCAGGTGCTGACATCCCTCTTTAGAAGTCGCGTCTGTGCCAAATTGGAACTATTATTTTTTAGTTTGTACAAGGTTTTCTGGCTGTGTGTGATCCTGTACTTGAAGATATTCAATTATTTGGAATTCTTGGTGGTTGGTCTTCCCAGCTCCAACCGTACCTTGGAAGCCTTTCTTCGCCTGGCTTTCGGCTTCTGGATTCTGATGTGGATCCTCACGGTCATCATCTATGAACTTTTCCCATTTTTTTACTTTGTTTTAGCCTTTTGCCTGTTTTGAAAGGTTATTTTGTCAACTAATTCAATCAGTTCTTTTTTTTTTTTTATGTATTTTTTGGTTATTTTGGTAAGGGATTTTGAGTTAAGTTTTGTAATCAAATCCAGAAGTCAGTTTATAAATCTTCTTCTGGATGAAATGAAAATGGAAGCAGAGATGGCATTAAAAAAAGAAAAAAAAAAAAAAAAAAAAAAAATATATATATATATATATATATATACATATATATATATATACTTATCTATATAAAAACATATATAACACACAGGTATATGTTATAAGTATATAACACAGACGTGTGTGTCTATATATTTATATACGATTGTGAATATATATTTACCCAATATATACACACACACACTCTCATAAATAATATTCTCTATATGTGTGTGTTTGTGTGTGCATGTATATAAATATACTGATAGACACACACACGTATATGTTATATACATGTATATAAATATATATAAATATATATATATATAGAAATGTGTGTGTGTGTTGGGTATACATACTCACAACTATATATAAATATATAGACACACACCGTATGTGTTATATATTCATATACATGTACACATATGTGTTATATATATATATATATATATATATATTTATAGACACACACTAACAAACACATAGAGATAATACATACGTGCATGTTTGTATAAATATATAGACACGCTAACACACAAACACACACACCCACCCTCATATATACTAATCATTATGTGTGTGTTTGTGTGTGCATATACATACTTAACATGCACACACATAACAGATACACAAACACACACATTTAGAGATTAGTATACATGAGTGAGTGTGTGTGTGTGTGTTTGTGGGTTGGGTATAAATACTCATAAATACATAAACATATATACACACAATCATATATACTAATCTCTATATGTGTATTTGTGTGTGTGTGTGTGTGAAATCTATATATTTATATACAGTTGTGAGTATATATACCTAACACACACATAGACACACACATAAACACACAAATATGTTTATATATATACTAATCTCTATGTGTGTATGTGTGTGTTAGGTATATATACTCACAATTGTATATTAATATATAGACACACACACACATAAATATACACACATAGAGACTAGAATTTATGGGTGTATGTGTGTGTGAGTGTTGGATATATATACTCAGAATCTTATTAAATATTGACAGACACACACTCACATATAAATATATAGACACACATATACACACACACACTTGTACATATCACACACATGTGTGTGTTATATACATGCATATATATACTAATCTCTATGTGTGTCTGTATACATTTATATAGGGACACACACACACACAACATATATAAATATATAGGCATACATATGTACGTGTTACACACACACACACACATGTGAGTAAAATACCCTCACACATACACAAACGCACACACATTCATATATATATATATATATATATATATATTTGGTGCGACCATACCAGTACTACTGCACCGGATCTCATAAGAACTCCGTAGTTAAGTGTACTTAGGCAAGAGCAGTACTAGGACGTGTGACCTCCTGGGAAGTCCTCGTATTGCACTCCTTTTAAAAAAAAAAAAAAAAAGGAATATATATATATATATATATATTTATATCTATGTGTATGTATATGTATTATCTCAAATATACTAATCTATATATAATGAGTTTGTGTCTGTTTATGTGTGAGTGTGTGTATTTATATATACGGTTGTATATATGTGTGTGTGACACCCACAAACACACATACACACAAATATAGATATTAGTAAATATGGTTATGATATAAGTGTGTTGGGTATACAATATACCCAACACACACACATAGAGATTAGTATATATGACACACACATACATATATATATATATATATATATATATAAATATATATATATATATATATATATATATATATATATATACATATAGACACTCATGCATAGAGATTAGTACATAAGAGTTTGTGTGTGTGTGTGTGAGTGTGACACACAGACACACACACATTCATATATACAAACTTACAACTATTGTGTGTTGTTAGCATGTATATATGAGTCTCTGTGTGTGTGTGAGTGTGTCACACACACAGACACACACACACACTCATATATACTAATCTTTATGTGTGTGTGTGTGTATCAGGTATATTATAAGTATACACACTCATATAAATATATACACACACACAGACACAAACACACTCGTATATACTAATCTCTATGGGTGTGTATTTGTGTGGGTGTGTGTACGTGTGTACACATATGCACATAAATAAACACACACATACACACACACACAACCATGTATGTTGGGTATATTTACCCAACACACACACACATACTCATATATACTAATCTCTATGTGTGTGTATATGTCGATATGCATGTACAAACACACACACATACACTCATATATACTAATCATCACACTCACACAGATATATATATATGTATGTACACCCAATAGACAACACACACACACACACACACATAGAGATTAGTATATATGAGTGTGTGTGTGTTTGTGTGGTTGCGTGATAGTGTTGGGTGAGTATGTATACCCAACACACACAGACACAAATGTGTGTTGGGTATACAAATATATATACGATTATGTGTGCGTGTGTGTATGTGTGTGTGTGTTCATGTGTGTGTGTGTCTATATATTTATATATGGTTGTGAGTATGTATATCCAACACATATATACTAATCTTATATATGCTAATATGTATATATATGTTGGGTCACACACACACACACACACACACTCATATATACTTATCTCCATGTGTGTGCATATTTGTGTGTGTGTGTGTAATCTCTATGTCTGCGTGTATGTGTGCACCTATATATAT
Organism: Gastrodia elata; assembly: GCA_016760335.1. Taxonomy (NCBI): domain Eukaryota; kingdom Viridiplantae; phylum Streptophyta; class Magnoliopsida; order Asparagales; family Orchidaceae; genus Gastrodia; species Gastrodia elata. The sequence goes on along the minus strand of JACERR010000045.1, from coordinate 100,035 downwards.
ATATATATATATATATAGGCACATACACACAATCATGTGTGAGTGTGAGTTTGTCTATATACAAGTATGCATGTAAGTTGACACACACACACACACTACTATATACTAATCTATTTATCTCCATGTGTGTCTATGTGTGTGTCTGTATATGCCCACACACACATATTTATACACACACACACACACACACACACACACTCACATATACTAATCTCTATGTTTATGTGTGTGTGCCAGACACAAACATATACACTCATATATACTAATCATTATGTGTGTCTGTTTGTGTGTGTTTGTGTGTGTGTTATATGCACACATAAAGATTAATATATATAAGTTTGTGTGTGTGTGTGGCACACACACATACATACACATATTGAGATATATATACTAATCTACACATAAAGACAAGACAAACACACATAACACACACAAATAGAGGTCAGTATATTTGTGTTGAGTATGTATTCCCAATACTCACATAAACACACACACATAGAGATCTCTATAGACTCATGTGTTGGGTATACAAATGAAATACAACTCTTACAGTTGTGAGTACACATACTGATTTTTCTATGTGTATGTATCTATGTGTGTGTGTGGGTATACAGGCTCACACACTTATATATGCTTATCTCTATGAGTGTGGGTGTGTGCGGTGTTTATATACATACTTCTATGTGTGTATGTTTATTTGTATATACAAATACTCATAATTGTAGATATATATACACATCCAACCACCCACATACACACTCATATATACTAATCTCTAAGTGTGCACACACACACACACACACACACACACATATACTAATCTCTATATGTGTGCACACAGACTCTATATATTTATATATGACCTATATATATATATATATATATATATATAGACACACAAACACACACACACACCACACTTATATATACTAATATATGTGTGTGTGTGTGTGTTGGGTATACATACTCATAACCATAGATATATAAATATGTGTTTGTGTGTGTGTGTGTGTTTCTGTGTGTGTGTGCACACACACAAACACAGAAACACACTCACATACTAATCATAATATATAGATACACAAATCTCTATGTGACAATGTATATTCACAACAAACACACTCATATATACTATGCATGTGTGTGTGTTGAGTGTGTAAGTGCGTGTGTCTGTGTGTGTGTGCCTCATATATATAAACACATATATGTATTATATATATATATATCTGTGTGTGAGAGAAAACATACGTGTGTGTCTATTTATTTGTATAATCACACACATATCTCTATGTGTGTGTGTTTGTGTGATTTGTGTGTGTTTGTGACACTCAACACATAGACACACACAGATATAGAGATTATAATATATAAATATATAGACACAATCATATATACAAATTATATATATGAGTGTGTGTGTGTGTGTCTATATATTTATATACATTCGTGAGTATGTATATGTTTATATACACACACACACGACACACACTCATATATACTTATCTCTATGTGTGTGTATGTGTTTATGTGCCTATTTATATACTAATCTCTATGTGTGTGTGTGTACTAATCTCTATATGTATGTCTGTGACACACCACACACACACACACACAATGTGTTATATATTCATATACATGCATATACATAGAGATTAGTATATATGTGTGTGTCTATGTGTGTTTGTGCGTGTATTGCACACACTATACAACACACACACACACACATGGAGATGTACACACACATAGATAGAGATATGTATATATGACTGTGTGTCTGTATATAAATATAATGAGTGTGTGTTTTGTGTGTGTGTGTGTGATTGGGTATACATACTCACAACCATATATAAATATATGGACACACGCACCCGCACACACAGTCAACACACACACTCATAGTCATATGAGTTTTTATATATATACACACACACACACTCACACACACACACACACACATAGAGATTTGTATATATGGGTGTGTGTGTGTGTTTTTAAGGTATGCATACTCATAATCATACACACTCATATGTGTTATATATAGATTTGAGTATGTGTACCCAACATACTTATCTGTATATTTATATACGGTGTGTGTGTGTTTGTGTGTGCCTATTACCATATAACTACTTAGACACACACACACATACATTTCTATATCTGTATACCTAAACCCCCCCACACACACAAACACACACACATAGAGATTATTATATATGAGTCTGTGTGTGTGTGGGTTCGATACATATACGTGTGTTTATCAATATATTTATATATGGTTGTGACTTTGTATACACACACACACACACACAAACTATGGCGCCCCACCCCTTAATCCACAATCATTTGACTAAGGAGTGGAGAGTCACTTTGACAAATCCCTTACTTAAGATTAGATCAAGTACATACCCTAATCCACTATTAAAGAAGAGATAAGCCACTACATACATGCCATAAAATCAATCACTAAGTGAATACAAAGCAGAGTGCAGAAGTAAGGTAAAATAGGTGTACATCAAGTTTATCACAGTAAATAAGAAAAGTGCAACATACACCTTAGAGTATAAAGTACAGTATAGAAAAACACATTCAAGATACCTATATTATTACAGCATTTAATAAATAGTTTAAAGGACTAAAATAAAAGTCTCTCATCCTCATAGAAAGTTGAAAAGGGAACTAAGCAGCTTCTGGTTCTCCCGACTAATGCTCCTTTTCAAGATAAGGCTCCTCCTCTTCAGCACCCAGCTCCTCAAACCTATTTGAATTTGACATTATCAGTTTCACAATACTAGGGTCATAGCCAATAAATGGAAAATCTTATAAGACAATTGTCTAAGTACATTTTAGGCTGAATATTTTACATGAATTATTATTGTCACCATTTACATATATAAACCAAAACAACTATCTAGCATTGGAGTAGTAAGCATACAAGAAGTATGATAAGTTATAAAAATAGCATTTATAACTAGACAAGGTTTGAGGCAAAAGGCACACCTCAAGGTAAACCAAGTAAGGATAGGCATACATACTTAATACAATAAGTAAAAGTATCGAAAGAAAATTTTAATCCTAAACAGGCTGATGATCTTATGACATATGCTGCTTTAAAATAGTAAATCTAAAAGTGATATATATAGTAAGCAGCAAAATCTAGCATCCTATAAGCATATACAAGTGAGCAGGTAAGTAAAGTACAGCTGACTGAAATAACATGTATTATTAATATAGTAAATAGTAAACTGAAACAGAAATAGGTATGTACCACTACCATATCAGAAAATTAGCTAATCAGGCCCAGCATAATTCCTAAAGCCTTTCAGGGCTAGGGCAAACAGAAATTCTCAAAGCCTTTCTAGGCTAAGGTATATAGAACAGAATAGCAGGACTGAAGAGGTAGTAAATACAAATGCAAAATATTTTAGTTATTTTACTTTTGTTACTGTGGACACTTCCAAAAATATCTGAGGAGTTAGGCACGTCTACAAGACTATACTAGTTCTAGGCTTAACACACACTCCTCAATGAGTAATGTTAAGCATCCTTATTACTCCTTACCCCTGTCCATTAGGGTAAATGTGCACCAAAACCTACCAGAATATAACTGAACCCAAGGCAACTATTATCCTAATCATTCTATATTTTAATTCCATGCACAAAGTTCTCTTACATGATATGTTCAAGGAATTAAGGATAAAATACAAGGAATGCGTAGCACAAATAATCAAGTAGCCAGCAAGGGACTCTTATATACATGGTGAGACTGTTGTTGTCTAATTAAACCATTCTAACTATTCTAAGCTACATATGTTCAGGATCTCCAATTCTCACTATTGAGTGTAACTTAGAAATACGACCTTAAAAGTTAAAAGTAATTAGAACTGATCATGTTCTAATCTAGTTTAATCAGAATCCTCTATAAGTTAAATAATAAGTAATCACGCCTTTATTAATGTATTTATATGTTTGATATTAGGATCTAATCAAGATTTACTAACCAAAGGTTATGATTTTAACTCCATGAATTGGAGTTAAGCACATATCATAAGGGTAAAAGTCTAAGGATCTACAGTTTTAGATTCTAAAGTGTATTAATGATTGAGGCAGATCCTATCAAGCAAAGTCAAGCTTAAAAGGATGATTATCCTAATCTTATTCTAAGGATGGAAGACAAAATAATCAAAATGAAATTATGAAAATCTAGAAACTATTAAAATCAAGGATTCATTCATTGAATAGCCTTATTATTCAATGAATAAAATATATCCCAAGATCTATCCTTAATCCTAAGGAATAGATTCTAAGGTGAAGTGAGGATTTATAATGATATGACTTAGGGATGTTCTAAGAGTTGATTGAATTACTTTACACTTGTTGATTTTATCTAATTATGGAAGTTAGGGATAGATTTTAACTAAGGATCATTTTCATTAGAGATTTTCTTAGCTAAAATTGATGTTTTACAGATTATTCCAATTTGAGGATTTAAGATTTAAAATTAATCCTAAATTAATTTTATTACTGATTTTAATTATTTAACAGGTATTTTAAGGGTTAAGGGTACTTAACCTAAATTTTTGGGAAAAATGACTATTTTACTCTAAATTGGAATTTCTTACTACTAAATAATTACTTACTATCTAATATAAAGATAGACAGTAAGTACATCAAAATTGGATAAGAAATGGGTCCTATAGGTCCAAACTAAGGTTTTTGGCCTAAGAGGCATTTTAGTAAATTGTACTCAATGAAATCAAATTTTTTTTACAGTTCACTATTGGTTGATATTCAAGACTTCTATAGAGCCCAAGAACACTAAATTTTGATGAGTATTGAATTAGTTATGGCCAATTCAGTTCTAAGGGCAATTATGAAATTTTTATAAGTTAAGAGGGGTCAAAAACAAAACTTTTCGATTTGGTGTCCAAATTCAGTAAACTTGGTGGCAATATCTTTTCTATATGACATTGAGTACTTTACTTGGGAGTAGACCCATATTGGACCTCAATTGGCCAAGTTATGACCTAACTAGGATTTGGGGTATTTTCATCAACTTAGGGTTTCTAAGGTTAAGAACTGATATTTTATTATAGATTACTATTGGCATTTAAATTCTAAGCTATCTAGCACTTTGAATTTTCTAATTTGGAGTCTAATTGACTGAGATGTGGTCAAATCAAAATGTAGGGTTTTAGAGGTACTTAGGGTAGGTCCTAAACGTTGTTAGTCAAACAAAATATCCAATGGCAAAACTAATACTATCAGGGTGTTTATAATGTTCTCCTGATTGTTTTAAGACTCATATTGACTAGGTTTGGGTCACTAGGTACAAAGTTATGAGGGTTTAATGTTTTGGTACAAGTAAGAGGATATCCTAAAATGTCACTATGTTATCTAGGCATATGGGAAAATTAGCACTACCATTAAGTCTTCTTATTTTTCTGAGTAAAATGAGATATCACTTGAGTATATTTAGGTTTATGGTTTAGGAGTTATTAATAATTAAAGTTTTGTGATTAATTTAATTAAATTTGAATTAATTAGTCTATTATTTGCATTATATAATTAAATTAATTAAACAAAATAAATAAATAAAATAAAATGACAACAAGACCCTCAAATTCAGACGACGTGCAATTGGGGTGCGCCACATGGCATGGAGGGTCCCCTTAATCTCAGACAAAGGAGATAGTGGTGGGCCCCACGTGACACGCAGCACAAGAAGACATGCCCATAATACATGCGGGCCCCACCGCTGGCTTGGATGAGACTGAGTTGATGCGGGCCGGGCTTTGGGTCGACCCGACCCAATCCACAGTACCCTGCCCTCACCCGCACACCTGCAGCTAGGGCATGGATTTTGGCGCCCTTGTCGGTCGTGCCGAGGTTCGTCCCGCATGGCAACGAGAAGGTCATGAAGTGGTTGAACCATCGCCAGAGGAGGCCAAGGGCCCCGGCTAGGTCAAACCCTAAGCTCCGCCCCTCGGTTGGGCCGAGCCTAATGGCAATCAATGTGAATTTCAAGAGAAATTCACACAAACGAACTGATTTTGGTTTGATTAGACACCATGTATCATCAATACGCTGAGTGGAATAAGCATTACGATAAGCACACATGATTGCATAGAAGGATAGGAGGGATCAAGTGTACCTGTTCATCGATGGCTACGAAGGTTAGGATTCAGAAAAGAAGATCCATGATGGCTCTTGAGGTTTTGGAGGAGAAAATAGATGGGTCCTTTGCATAGGAGGGGGGCTTAATGTGCCTAGGCAGATCCACCAAGGCCTGGGAGGCCGCGGTTGGAGTGCTTCGATGGCAGGACGCGGCGTGTCATCGCTCGACAAGCGGGCGATCCCCGCGAGGGAGATGAGGCACTACCATCAGATCCTTTGATCAGATGGCGCAGATTAGGCATTAGATCAGACGGCAAGACCCTAACAGCATAGGGTTAAGTGGATGGTGTCGTTTATGCTAATTAAAATATTATTATTTTATTTAAAATTTCAAATTTCCTTAATTAAATTAAATTATTAAATGGCTTCAAAAAAATTCCAACAATCCACCCCTAGCTAATTGAGGGGTGAGGAACGCAACGGTGAGGTCGGATTTTTGATTCAATGAATATTTAATTTTCTAATATATGGGGTATTTAAATATTATTAAAATATTCGACAAAATTTCGACGACTTTCGATAACCTCCAAAACATCACCCCTAGCTAATTTAGAGGCAATAAGAGCAATGGCAAAGTCTGAATTTCAATCTGAGGTCAATTTAGATAGATTAATTTCTAGGATTTCTGGATTTCCTAAAAATAAGGATTTGATCCATTTGACTCTTGATTTAGACTATGCCTTGTTGAGGAACTCCTAATAACTTAATTAGAGCACTAAGACTGAGATTAGGACCTAAATTAGTCCTAAATGACTTAGGCAACAACTTGGGTTATTATACAAATACCCACATAAAGATTTGTATATACGAGTGTGTGTGTGTGTGTTGGGAATACATACTCACAACTATATATAATATGTAGACACACATGTATGTATACCCAACCTACACACTCATAAACACTCATTTATACACATGTAGATAAGTATATATGAGTGTGTATGTGTATGTGTTGGGCATAGGTACTCATATAGAGATTATTATATATGTATATATCCAACACACACACATACACACTATACCCAACACACACACAAACTCATACAAATAGGGATTAGTATATATGAATGTGTGTGCATATGTGTCTGTTAGGTATACACATACACACACACACACACACACGAATATATATATACACACACACACACACATGGAGATAAGTATATATGAGTGTGTTCACAATCGTATATATATATATATATACGACACACATATATACTAATCTCTATATGTGTGTGTGTGTGTGTATTTACGTGTGTGTGTGTATGTAATCTCTATGTGTGTGTGTGTGTGACAGTGATAGACACACACATAGAGAAAAGTATATTTGAGTGTGTGTGTGGATGTATACCCAACACACACACACATACATACACATATACTAATCTCTATGTGTGAGTGTTTGTGTACACACGAATATGTCTAAACCCATGTATATATATATATATATATATATAATAATCTTTATGTGTTTTTGTGTATGTCTGTGTGTGCCTATATATATATATATATGTGTGTGTGTGTGTGTGTGTGTGTGTATGTGTGTATTTATGTGTGTGTTTATGGGCTTACATACTCACAACTGTATGCATGTGTGTGTTTGTCTGTATAAATAGACATGTGTGTGTTTATATATATATATATAGTTGTGAGTATGTATATATATATGTGTGTGTCATTATATTTATATATAATTGAGAGTTATATATATATTTATATATGGTTGTGAGTATGTATACCCAGCACATACACACACACACACACACTCACACACACATGTATATATAAAGATTAATATATATGAGTGTGTATTTCAATACGGTTGTGAGTATCTATATATATATATACTAATATCTATGTGTGTGAGTGTGTGTGTGTGTGCTGGGTATACATACTCACAACACACACACACACACACACTCACATATATATATATATATACTAATCTCGTTGTGTGGTGTGTGTTGTGAGTATGTATACCCAACACACACACACACACAAAGAGTATATGAGTGTGTGTGCATACACATACAAACATACACACATAGAGATTAGTATATTTGAGTGTGTGTGTGTGTACTAATCTTTATGTGTGTGTGTTACCCAGCACAAACACACACACACTCATAAATAACACATGTGTGTGTGTGTATTATGTATATATACAAATACACATGTATATATATGAGTTTGTTAGCATATATACAAATATATATGTGTCTATGTTAACATACTCACACATATAGACACACACATACACACACACACACACAAACACATATATATATATATATACACACACACACATGTACACAAACACACACATCGATAAGTATATATAAGTGTGTTTTTGTGGTGTGTGTGGTGGGTAGACATACTGACAACCATATATACTCACAACCGCTGTGTGTGTGTATGGTTCTATATATGAATGTGTGTATATATATATAGAAACACACATATGTTATATATAGACACACACATATACATAAAGATACTATTCTATATGTGTGTGTGTTTGTGTTGGGTATACATGCTCACAACCCACTCATATATACTAATCTTTAAGTGTGTGTGTGTGTTTCTATATATATATACTAATCTCAATGAGTGTGTGCACTGGGTATACATACTCACACTAAGTATATATAACTATACCACACTCAAGTGTGTGTTGGGTATACTCACACACACACACACACACTTATATATAATGCACATTAATGTATACTAATCTCTATATGTGTGTGTTTGTGTGTGTGGGTGTAGTATACATACAGTGTGAGTATGTATACCCAACACTAAGTATACATGTGTGTGACACACAAACATATACACACACACACGCACTCATATATAATACAAACACACACTATGTGTGTGTGTGTGTGTGACACGTGTATGTGTTATATACCCACACACACAACACATGTGTGTGTGTGTGCACAGATATTAGTATATATGAGTGTGTGCACACACACACACACTCATATGTATATATGACACATATATAACACACACACACACACACACACACTGACAACTATATATATACGTGTCTATATTTGTTGTGAGTATGTATACTCAACACACACACACACACACACTCATATATTCTAATATTTGTGTGTGGGTGTGTGTGTATGTGTGTGTGTTTGGTATATATACTCATAACAAATATATAGATACACACACACATACACAGACACACACACCCACACACACACACACACATAAAGATAAGTATATATATATATATATATATATATATATATATATATATATATATTGGGTATACACACACACAAACTCTATTTAACAATGTACATGCACACACACACACACACACATACACTCATATATATGGAGATAAGTATATAGATTAGTATATATGAGTGTATGTGTGTGTGTGTGTGCTATATATACAGTTGTCATATGTATATACCCATCTGTCACCCATAATTTATATATATACCCAACATATAGAGATTAGTATATAACACATACACACTCATATATATGAGTATGTTTACATTAGTATATACATTTATATAATGCACATGCTTATGTGTCTATATATATACACACACATTAGTATGTATACCCACACATAGAGATTAGAAATTAGTATACATGTGTGTGTGTGTCTATGTATACCCAAAACACACACACACACACACATGATATGTGTGTGTGTATATATAAATATATATGTGGTTGTGAGTATGTATATCCAACCCCACACACATACACAAACACACACACACACACTCATACACACACACACACACAAACACATATATGGTTGTGAGTGTGTGTGTTATGTGTGTGTCTATGTGTACATATATATGAGTGTGTGTGTGTGGGTAGGGTATATATACTCACAACCATATATATATTTATATACACACACACACACATAAAGATAAGTATATATGAGTGATGTGTTTATATATGTCACACAAACACATGTGTGTGTGTGTCTATATATACGGTTGTGAGGATATATACCCAACATAGTATCACACACACACACAGATATATATATATATCTACATGTATGCATACAGACACATGGTTGTGTCAATACACACACACTCACACACACATACACTCATATATACACAACCATATAAAAATATATGTGTGTGTGTGTGCTGGGCATACATATATACAAGTGTGTGTATATATAGACACACACACACTCATGTGCCTATACATACATGCATACAAACACGCACACATAGACAAACACACACATATAGATATTAGTATATATGACTATGATTGCAACTGTGTATATACGTCCATTATATGTCTATATACCATATACATACATACACACATGCATACAAACACACACACTTATATATGAGTGTGTATATGTGTGTATGTGTGTGTTGTGTTTGTTGGATTCTACATACTCACAACACACACACACACACTCATATATATGAGTGTGTATTGTGTGTTGGATATACATACTCACAAAAATACTAATCTCTATGTGCGTGCATTTGTGTGTGTGTGTTGGGTATACATACTCATAGCACATACACAGACACACATATTCACAACCATGTTTAATTACACACACATAGATACTAGTATCCATATTATATAGATATTTACAAACACATACACACACTGATATATATATATATATATATATATATATATATATATATATATATATCTGTGTGTGTGTGTGTGTGTGTGTGTGTGTGTGTGTGTGTGTGTGTGTATGTTTGTGTATAAAACACACACACATATTGAGATTAGTATATATGAGTGTGTGTGTGTATGTATTATCTCATATATAATATTCTTTATATATATGAGTGTGTATGTGTGTGTTAGTGTGTGTGTGTATATAGATATATAGTTGTATATATGAGTATTTGTGGTACATACAGACACACACACACACATACATAAATATTAGTATATATGGTTGTGAGATAAGTGTGTTGAGTATACAATATACCCAACACACACACACACATAGAGATAAGTCTGAATATAAATATGTGTGTGTGTGCGATACACACACACACACACTCACAATAGTTTATGTATATATGAGTGTGTATGTATACCCAACACACATACACACACCCTCATATATATTTATCTCTATGTGTCTGTGTTTGTGTGTGTGTGTGTGTTGGGCATACACACATACATATACTCATATATATATGCGTGTTGGTTATGAGTATGTATACCAAACACACACACACACACACGCACACAAATATGTACACATATGTGTTATATATATAGATATATAGACACACACATAGAGATTATATATATGTTGAGTATAATAATATATATGTGTGTATGTTTAAAAAATACACACACACATATATAGATGCACACATGTATGTGTTATATATATTTGTGTGTGCATACACACACACACATAGAGATACACACACACAAAGATAAGTATATATGTATATATAAAGATTAGTATTATACAGTATGTATACCCAATATAGACACACACCCACATAAAATTATATATATACTAATCTCTATGAGTTTGTCTATATATATATATATATATATATATATATATATATATATATATGTCTGTGTGTCTTGCACACACACACTCATATATGAGTATATACTGGTATAGGGTATACATACTCACACATATACACACACATAGAGATAAGTATATATGCATGTTAATGTTGGTATAGTGTGTAACTGTGTGTATGTTAGTATGTGTGTGAGTATGTATATATATATATATTCTTATATATGTATGTGTACATAATTTGTATGTGTGTGTGTGTGTGTGTGTTGGGTATATTTGTGTCTGTATGTATGTATGTAGACACATACACGCACACACATGAGTGTGCCTGTATCATGTATATAGAGAACACATACATAAAAAATATATATACAACCTAGACTATGTATACACATCCCTGTATGTGTGTGTATATATATATATATATATATATACATATGTGAGTGCACATGTGTGTGTGTATCCTTATAATTATATATACACACACTCACGCACAAGCACACACGAGTATGTATACCCAACACACACACACACACATATATACTAATCTCTATATGTCATATATATATATATATATATTTATGTGTGTGTGTGTGTTGGGTATACATACTCACACACACACACACACACACACACACATATATATATATATATATATATATATATATATAACACTCATATATACTTATCATGTATATAAACAGTGTTATACCCAACACACACATTCATAGAGATAAATAATATATATATATATATACTAATCTATATCTGTCTGTGTATTTGGTATAAAAATGTCACACAAACACA
>JACERR010000045.1:80000-82500 GCA_016760335.1 Gastrodia elata | reverse complement strand
TCTCAAGCATCAATCTTTTGGGTGAAATATTAAGGGAGGGTGCAACTGAGCCTTGAGAATTCTATCACATAACTCTCAGCTCTACCCGCACTACCTTCCTTGCTCATACCCAATTGATAAGCATTGGAACACAGGCTCTTTTAATTAAATTATATTAGAATTTAGTTCATCCAACCATTAGTTCAATAATAAATTTAATAACACAAATAGTTTTTCAATTCATTTAAATAAGGTCATCATATAACCAATATTTCCCTTACATAATCTTACAACTACATCTCAACTCTCTCCAAGGGGTTTTTATCCTTCCATTACTAAGCAAGAAAGAACATACATTCAAAGAAAAGTGAACATCGCCATCAGTTCATGGTAAGAAATTAATCAAGGGAGTTTAGGAAAAATACAAGGAATCACCTGAATGTTTTCTGGGGTTCTCTTTACTTTTCCTGTGCTGTCCTCTTGAAGCTCCACCCTTCGTTCTTTGCTATCTTCCCCTTCTTCCTGTTCTTGGGCCTCTCTTCCCCTTGGAGAGTTCTCCTTATTTCTCTTCCTGCAGCTTTACTTTTAGGTCTTTATTAGCAAAAGTTGGAACCCTTTCAAGGTCTAAAGTTGTCCCTTTAATAGGAATGCACTCAGCCTCAAAAGCTTTTAATATGTGACCTTTCCTCTTCCTTGACTTAATTCCTATCCCTTTTAATGTTTCCATCTGTTTAAACTTGTTGGGATTCATCAAATATTTAATGTATCTATTTTGAAAAGGCTGGGGAGACCAAAGTTCACATTTTGTGGCCTTCCCCATGCTCCTTAATTGCTATTTCGGGAAATTCTGGGCCATCCGCTGTGGCAGCAGTGTTTGAAATACTATTTCGCTACGGCGCGCCACGACAACTGCATTTTAAATCCTATTCTGCTGTGGCACGCTCTAGCAGCAATGCTCCAAACGCTTTTCCTGCTTGTAAGTTAGTATCTTTTTATTTCGATCACTCCAGCATACGCTATGGTGCACTGCAGTGCGCTCAACGAACAAGTTGCGGGAGCACTGTTCAATTAGTTTAAGTATAGTTTTATAAAATAAAAATTTACCCACTATGGCGTGCTGCGTCGTGCTATAGTAAATAGATTTTGTAGGATCACTGTTCAATTAGTTCAACTATAGTTTGATAAAATAAAAATTCACCCATTGTGGCGCGCTGCAGCGCGCGACAGTGGATAAATTTTGCAGGATCACTATTCAATTAGTTCAAATATAGTTTGATAAAATAAAATTTCACCCGCTGCGGTGAGCTGTAGCAGTGAAAGTTGCGTGACACTGTTCAATTTCTTGTTTATAAGGTTTTAATAAATCCTCGATAAATGACATTGTGCCGCACCGTGGCGTGCTGCGGCGTGCAAACCTGCATATTACTGTTCAATTACTCGTTTATATGGTTTTAATTTATCCTTATAGATATGACGCGGTGGCACGCTGTGGCGGGCCGTGTTGTGTTGCAGCAGTCTTGCTCCAAGTCTGCAATTTTGCTTCCAGGTAAGTATTTTATAATGGACCGCCATGGTGTGCTACAGTGCGTCGTGGTGCGCTGCGGTGGTTTTGGTCCGAGAATTTGGTAAATCAGCCAATGCCATCTATTTTCTTCATTTTCCTAAAAAAATATCATTTTCAACTCAAAGTATAGGCAAATATATGGTGATATGAATGTTTAAACACTATATTTTTGCTACAAATTCCAGCTATATCAATACCCAACACACATACACACACACACACACTTATAAATACTAATCTTTATGTGAGTGTATTTGTGTGTGTGTGCGCCTATATATTTATACACTAATCTCTATGTGTGTGTGTGTGTATACCCAACACACACACACACACAAACATGCAAATATATGTGCTATATACATATATAAATATATATATATATATATATAGAAACACAGACACCAACACACATACACACACACTCATATATACATATCTCTATGTGTGTGTGTGTGTTTGTCTATAATATGTGTGTGTGTGTGTGTATGTGTGTGTGTGTTTGTGTGTGTGACAACACATATGTGTGTGTGTCTATATATTTTGTGTGCGTGTGTGTCTGTGTGTGTGTGTGTCTATATATACATACTAATCTTTATGTGTGTGTGTTTATGTGTGTATGTGTGTGTGTGTTGGGTATACATACTCACAACTTACACACACACACACTCATATGTATGTGTGTCTCTACATACATGCATATAGACACACACACTTATATATAAATATCTTCATGTGTGTATGTTTGTATGTATGTATATATATATATATATATATATATATATATATATATATATATATATCTGTATGTGTGTATGTCTATGTATGTGTTTATATATATATATATATATCTGTATATAGGCACACACAGACACACACACATTGAGATTAGTATATATGAGTATGTGGTATGTGTTATATATATATATATATATATATATGTGTGTGTGTGTGTGTGTG
>JACERR010000045.1:57500-65000 GCA_016760335.1 Gastrodia elata | reverse complement strand
ACCCAACACATAAATACACAGTTGTAAGTATGTAAACCAATCTCTTTGTGTATGTGTGTGTGTGTGATGATAACACATACGTGTATAAATACACACACATATGTGTTATCACACACATGTGTGCGTTGAGTGTATATGAGTGTGTGTCTGTATACACACAAAAGTGTGTATGTCACATATATGTGGGTGTGTGTGTGTATGTATACACACGTATATATGAGTGTGTGCATGCACACACACACTCACACACACACACACACACATACACACACACACATACACCTAATGCATACACACACTATGTGTATTTATATATTTATATATAGTTCTGAGTATGTATACCCAACACACATACACACATAGATAATATACTAATCTCTTTGTGTGTGTGTGTGTGTATTTGGTATACATTAGTAGATATTTTGTATTTGTGTATCTATACATACTGTGTGTGTATCATATATCACATACATGTTTGTGTCTATATATGTACATAACACATAGAGATTAGTATTTATGTGTGTGTGTGTGTATATGTTCTTTATGTGTGTACCCAACACATACACACACACTCATATATACTGATCTCCCTGTGTATGTGTATGTGTGTGTTGGGTATACATACTCACATAAGGGTGTGCGAATATGTATGTATATACCTAACACATAAAGATTAGTATATATAGAACAGACATACTGCACAACCGTATACCCATATATACTTATACATAGTTGTGAGTATATATATATCCATCTATGTGTGTATATATATGGGCAACGTATGTGTATGTACCAATCTCTATGTATGTGTCTCTAGGTGTGTATGTGTGTGTGTGTGTATTGGGAATACTGCACGCACACACATACATACATGCACACTTATATAAATGAATGTATGTGTGTTAGGTATACACACTGTGTTGGGTTGGGTATATATACTCACAACCCTATACATATAGACATACACATACACACACACACTCATATATATATATATACTTACATATATACATGTTATGAGTATATACACACACACACTCATATATACAAACTTATGTCTATATATAGGAACATACACATGTTATACACATGTATGCACACATGGGTATGTGTTGGGTACACATACTCACACTCATGTATATGTTATCACACACACAAAGATATAAATATAATTATATAGAGAGATATACACATATTATATACATGTACACACACGGGTGTGAGTGTGTTGGATATACATACTCACAACAAATATATAGATACATACACACACACACCACACACACACACACACATAACACACATGACCATACACACACACACACACACACATAGCAAATTGGTATATATGAGTGTGTGTGTGTGTGTGTGCTGTATGGGTGTACAGTCTCCCAAATATACATTGTGTGTGCACAGACATACACACAAAGACACAAACATACAAACACACACATATGTTGGGTATACATACTCTATGTATATAACACATACGATATAAGTGTGTGTATTATCGGTAGTATAACTATGCACACACACACATGAGTGCGTGTGTGTGTGTATACCCAAAATATAGTTTTGCATTTACACACTAATATATATGTGTGTGTCTATATATATATGGGTGTGTGTGTGTGTCTGTGTTGTGTGCATGTGTGTGTGTGTGTGTGTGTATGTGTGTGCACACACACATATATATGAGTGTGTGTGTATGTTGTGAGATAAGTATATATGTATGTGTTCGGTATGCATACTCACACATATATATGTATGTGTTGGGTATACATACTCACACATATATATGTATACTCAACACATACACACACACACACACACAAAATACTTAAATACACACAGACACACACACTTATAGATATGTGTTGGGTATATATACTCACAACACACACACTCACACGCACACACATACACTCATTTAGACACACTTATATATATTTTTCTCCATGAGTGTGTGTGTGAGTATGTATACTTAACACATACACACACACCAATTCACACAAACACACACAGATTAATATATATATATATGTGTGTGTGTGTGTGTGTATGTTAGTCTACCCAACACACACACACATACACTCATATATATGGAGATTAGTTTATATGAGTGTGTCTATATACACACACTCAAATATACTTTTCTGTGTCTATGTGTGAGTATATGTCTATATATTTATATACGATTATCAGTATATATGCCCACATAAGTGTATGTGTTATATAGACAAAGACACACACATAGAGAACCCACACACATCCATATATATATATATATATATTTGTATGTGTGTGATATATTTATAGTGTTGGGTAACACATACACATATAGAGATTAGTAAATATGAGTATATGTGTGTGTGTACTCACACACACATAAAGATAAGTATGTATACCCAACACACATGCATGTGAGTGTGTGAAACACACACACACACACACCTAGATACAAATACACACACAAAGAGATTAGTATATACACACATACACACATAGAGAGATTAGTCTATATATATATGTGTGTTGGTTATACATACTCATATATAACACATACGCGTGTCTATCTTTATACTTACATATGGTTGTGACTATGTATACCCAACACACACACATAGAGATTAGTATGATTGTGAGTAAAACACATATATAAATGTTTATGTGTGTGTATATACTAATCTCTTTGTGTGTGTGTGTGTGTGTGTGTGTGTGTGTGTGTGTGTCTATATACCATTGTGAGTATGTATACATACTTATAACCATATATATATATTAATCTCTATGAGTGTGTGTGTGCATATATAGAGATTAATATATACATGTTTGTGTGTGTGTGTGACTGTATACCCAACGCACACACACACATAGTTATGAGTATATAAACCAACACACACACCCACACCCATACATAACACTAACACACACACACACACATACCACATATATTAATCTCTATGTGTGAATTTGTGTGTGTGTTTATGTGTGGGTATATATGAGTGCATATATATGAGTGTGTACGTGTATGTGTGTGTGTGCGCGCATATGTGTGTGTGTTTGTCTATACACGTCTTTATATATATATATATGAGTATGTGTGTGTGTGATAACACATACGTGTATAAGTACACAATGCATGTATTATCACACACACATTTGTGTGTTGAGTGTATGAGTGTGTGTGTCTGTATACACATGTAAGTGTGTGTGTCACATAGAGATTAGTATATATATATATATATATATATATATATATATATATATATATATATGTTATATGTGTGTGTGTGTGTGTGTGTATTTGTGTATGTATGTTTGTCTATATATTTATATATGATTGTGAGTATGTTTGTGTGTGGGGTATACATGCTCAGAACTATATATTATTATATAAACACACACATGTGTGTGTGTGCGTCCGTATATTTGTCTATCTATATATGTATACCCCACACACCTACACACACAAACTATATATAATTATATAAACACACACATGTGTGTATGTGTGTGTGTATGTGTTGGGTATACATACTCATAACCATATATAAATATATATACATGCTCATCTATGTATATATACGCACACATGTACTTATGTCTATATATACATATGTGTGTGCATGCATGTAGAGACGTATATAAATGAGTGTGTGTGCGTGTGTGTGTGACACACACACACACACACTCACATATAGACACACACACATTAGTGCATATGTGTGAGTATGTATACCCAATACACACACACTCAAATATACTAATCTCTATATGTGAGTATGTATACCTAATACACACACATATATATATACATTAACCGTATATATATATATATTAATCTGTATGTGTATGTGTTGAGTATGTATACTCAACACACACACACACACATATGTGGTTATGGGTATATATACCCAACACACTTATATACTTATCACACACACACACACATATATTAGACACACAAACATGTGTCTTATGATATAACAAATGTGTGTGTTTATGTGTCATTATATATATATATATATATTGTGTGTGTATTGTCTGTTGGGTATACATACTTATAGATAGTGTCTATATATTAGTATATATGAGTACACACTCAGACATAGAGATATGTATGTGTGTGATAACACATACACACACAAACAGGCACCATGCCATATAAAGCTGTATGCCCAATACACACACATAGAGATTAGTATATCTATGTGTTATACATACACACACAATCACACACTCATATCTTCTAATCTCTATGTGTGTGTATTTGTATGTTGGGTATACATACTTATCTCCATATAAGTGTATGTGTGTGTGTGTATATATGTTGGGTATACATACTCACAACTGTATAGTGTGTGTCTTCATGTGTGTGTTTATGTGCATGTGTGTGTGTTGGGTATACATACTCACAACACACACACACACACACACACACAAGTATACTTATCTCTTTGTGTGTGTATTTGTGTGTGTCTCTTTTATGCACATACACACACATGTGAGTATGTATACTATTTGTGTGTGTATGCAATTGTGTTGGGTATCCTTACTCACAACACATACACACACTCATATATATATTCTAATCTATATGTGTGCGTTATACACACACACACTATATATATATAGACACACACACACATCTACATATGGAGATAAGTATATATGTGTGTGTCACATATGGTGTGAGTATATACATGTGTTGGGTATACTAATCTCTATGCGTGTGTGTGGGTATACATACTCATGCATAAAGGTTATATGTAAATATATAAATATTAATATATATATATATATATATATATATATATATATATATGAGTGTGTGTGTGTGTGTGTATGTTTGTGTATACATACATACTCACAATAAATATATAGACACACATTCAAATAAGATAATATATATTTATATACAGTTGTGAGTATGTATACCCCAATACGCACACACACACACACACTCATCTATACTAATCTCTATGTGTGTGTGTGTGTGCGTATATATAAATATATAGCCACATACATCCATATATATGTACATACTCATGTATGTGTTATATATCTCTGTATGTGTGTGTATGTGTATATATATATATATATATATATACAGTTATGAATATAAATTTATTGACACACACACACACACACATGCGTATGTAAACCCAACTGTGTGTGAGTATGTATACCCAACACACGTTTACACAAACTCACACAGTCATATATATATGCGATTGGAAGATACTCATGTGTGTGTGTATTTGCGTGTGTGTGTGTTAGGTATAGATACCAACACACACACATAAACACATACACACACACACATACAGAGAAATAAATATGAGTGTGTCAGTATAGTGTATACTAATCTCTATGTGTGTGCGTGTGAGTATAGGTATATATACTAATCTCTATGTGTGTGTTTGTGTGTTTATGTGTGACTATGTGTGTGTGTGTGTTAAGTATACATACTGACAACTATATATTTATATATATAGACATACTCACAATTATATATATATACAAACACACATAACACACTCAACACACACACTCATATATATTGGGTATACATATATCTATATGTGTGTGTGTGAGCCTATACACTAATTGAGCATGTCTGTGTAACTCACACACATATATATGAGTATGCATACCCAATGTATACGAGTGTGTGTGTTGAGTGTGTTTTGTGTGTATGTGTATTAGTATATATGACTGTGTGTGTGTGTGTGTGTGTATGTGGGTGTGTCACACACATACACACCATATAAATATATATATTCTTATACTCATACACATACACACACACACACATACTCATATATACTTATATATATACAATTATGAGTATTTATATAAGTATATGTGTTTGCATATATATATACACACATGTATAGTAATCTCCATGTGTGTGTGTGTGTGTGTGTTGGGTATACCGCACACACACACACTCATATATTAATGCGCGCACACACACGCGCGCGTATATATGTATACCCAATACACATGCACACACTCACATAGAGATTAGTTTATATAAATATATAGACACACGTATATTAGTGTGTGTGAGTAAGCATACCAAACACACACACACACACTCACACACATGGAGATAAGTCTATATAAGTGTGTGTTAGTGTGTGTGTGTGTGTGTGTGTGTGTGTGTATGCACATGTGTGTTGGGTATATAGACTCACACACATATATACCCAACACACACACACACACACACACTCATACACAAATATGCATGTATGCACATATGTGTATTATTGTATGTTAAGTATAAAACAACCATATATAAATATATGTATGTGTGTGTTAAGTATACACGTTTGTATACATATTAATGACCATATATAAATATATAGACACACACACACACAAAGATATATATATATACCCAACACACACACACACACATATATATATATATATACATATATATATATATATATATATGTGTATATAGGCATACACATACACATAAAGATCGTACATATGAGTGTGTGTCTATATATATATATATATATATATATATACATATATATAGTCATGAGTTTGTATACCCAACACACACATAAAGACATAGATTAGCATATACGGTTCTGGCACACTCATTTATACTAATCTCTATATGTGTGTGTTTGTGTGTGTGTTGGGTATACATACTTACACTCACACACACTTATATATATATATATAGAGTGTGTGTGTGTTTGTGTATATATATATATATATATCTATGAGTGTGTGTACCCAACACACATACACACATAGAAATTTATATATACGAATGTGTGTTGAGTATGTATATATATATATATATATATACATATATATATATATAGTTATATAGGCACACACATAGAGATTAGTTTTATATACTAATCTACACAATAAACTTATATATATATATATATATATATATGTACACACACACATAGATAATTGCTATATATGACTGTGTATACCCATATATATTGGGTATACATACTATTGATATGCAGTTGTGAGTATATATACCCAACACACACACACACATAGAGATTAGTATATATGAGTATGTCTGTGTGTGTGTGTCTATATATGCGAGTATGTATATATAAATATATATTGTGTAGATTTGTATGTAAAACTAATCTTTATGTGTGTGCGTATATAAATATATAGACACACACAAATACACACACACACACACATAATCCTTATATATTAGTGTGTATACCAAATATATATTGGGTATACATACTCACTATATAACACACTCACACTGTATATATAATAGATATTTATATATATATATATATATGTATGAGTGTCTACGCGTGTGTGTGTGTGTGTTGGGTATACGTACTCACACACACACCTACACACTCACAATTATATATAAATATATTGACACACACATGTATGTATGCAACACACACACAGATATACAAATAAATACACACACACACACACACACACACACACACACAGATATATATA
>JACERR010000045.1:25000-52500 GCA_016760335.1 Gastrodia elata | reverse complement strand
ATATATATATATATATATATATATATATATATATATATATATATTTGGTTTTTTTTTTTTTTTTTCCAACGTAGTCACATTTCTATTTAATTAAAAAAGACCTTTACAAACTTTGACCTGAACAGTAATCCATCCAGAAAATCGATCCACAGATGGACTTGATTTTCACGAGGATAACCGAAAGGCAAAAAATGAGCAAAATAGTCAACAAAAAAAATAGAGCTACAAAGATGGCTCAGCCAATCCAAACGCTCTCAAAAAATAGCAACCTTAATTAATCACACAAAATGCAGATTGCTAAAAGCAAAATTAAAACCACTTCAACGGTCCAGATCACCTTCCAAGCAATAACAAACATCTTCCTTAGCAGTA
Source organism: Gastrodia elata (assembly GCA_016760335.1). Taxonomy (NCBI): domain Eukaryota; kingdom Viridiplantae; phylum Streptophyta; class Magnoliopsida; order Asparagales; family Orchidaceae; genus Gastrodia; species Gastrodia elata. The sequence continues at coordinate 52,128 of JACERR010000045.1, read as the reverse complement.
GTAGCACGTCACTCATTGCTGGATCAAGACACTGTAAGCATAAGCAGCAAACAATTACAAATGAGCCCAAGGAGTTCATCCACGAGAACCACCACAAGCACTTAATTGCAGCACCTAAAAAAACTTGGGCCTTCCAAAACCAAGAAAAGGTCCAATCTGTGCTCTTACAAAGAAAAATCAGGATGCTAAAAAACTAATAACTCAGAACTAGCAAAAACCACAGATAAAAAAGCCAAGAGACTAGCAGGAATAGATCCGGATTCTTTGCAAGAAAAGAGTAAATTCTAGAAGGGATTGTTAAAATCACTGCGCAGCTATCCAGATAACTGCAGCTCAAGACTAAACCCATCCTGAAGCAAAGAAGAAAAAATCACCTGAAAAAGCTTTCACCGAAGCAGACCCTATATAAAGACTTTCAGTCGAAGAATCTCAAATGCCAAAATCTTGAAGCAGAAAAGACTCAAATACCCCTCAGTACTTTCCAGAAGACAGGGAGGACCTGTTACAAATGGGATAACTCTGCAGCAGACAAAAACGATCGAGCAGACTGATAGTCACCTCAACAATGAAATCGACCACAGTCACATAGGATTAGACCATAATAACAAAGCACCAGTAAATCAAAAAAATGACCGAAAAAACCCGCATAAAACCAGCCAACATCAAACCCATAATTAAAATCAAACCTGAAGCCAGCAGAAGAGAGTGGTTGCATAGTGTACTTTAAAAGTACCTGCCATCCATCTCTTAACAGACGATCACTTAATAAAATCAAAGCTCTTCCAAAATCTTAACAACAGCACTTACAGCCACCAAAAAATAATCTTGAAAACTTCAATCCAGAGAAGATACAGATTTGAAATAATACTACCTTTATCACGTAAATCCTTTTTTACATACAGCATTAACTCTTCATTTCCCGAGAGATACACAAGATCTATAGCACCACCTGATAAAACTATGCAGTAAATAAAAATCCAATGAATCATCCACATACAAATACCATCCATGAAAAAATTGAATTCCCAGCAACTGAGGAACAAAGAATTTAATACATTTCTCAACTAGGAAACTTTCAGAACACATTTCCCATATTCAATAATTTGCACTTTAAAAAATAGAATAAAATTACTTCCAGAAAACAGGAAATCAGATTTCCAAGCACAGATGGCCAAGTTAATACCAGAATCAAATACAGAGGAAAAGTAATATTTTTCGGAAAAAATCTTGCATCAATAGCTAATTTCATGAACTCATCAATGGAAAAAATAAATCTCTTTATTGAAATACGCACAAATTTCCATTTTATCAAATTTCTAACCTTCCAGATTTGCCAACAAACTAAACAAGCCAGCATAAAGCCAAAAATACCTGCCCCTTTCTTCCACATAAGGAGGGCATTTGGCACAGCAAGAGAGAATCCTTAGCAATTAAAATGCCAAAGATGATTATAATTTTGCCATAAACTTCTAGCATAAATACAAGTGAGAAAAAGATGAGACAAGGACTCCTCACTGTTACAGAAAACACACTTCAAAGCCAAAGAAACACCTCTGCCTTTAAGCACATCATCTGTAAAAATGAAATTTTTTCAGATTCTCCAAATAAAAAAAGAAATAGCAGAAGAAGGCAGTTTAAACCAACCACAAGGAGATAAGGGATATAACAAGGGAAGCATTTTCCTTGCAAACTCCAGGCAAGGCTTCAATTTCTTCCCAATAAACACATTCATAATATCTTTACGTGTTCCTATTCGGACTTCCTTAATATAATTGATAATATTGCCATCTGAGATCACTTCTCTAATTTTCTAAAAGTTCCAGTTACCATCTTTCCAAAAATCTGAAATCTTTGCATCAGTATTACCCCTCACAGGCACAATAGAAAAAAGGCCCCCTCATTTAACCCGCAATCATACTAAAATGAAATACTACCCTCCGCAATTTCCCAAAAAATACATTTCTCAGCTGCATTACGGAACCTTAAAAGATTCCTCCAAAAAAGAGAATCATTTTGTTCAATACCCCTAGTCACCATATGATCCGATCTGTCTTTCCATATATGTCTTTCATGAAAGCAGCCCAAAGGCCCTCACCTTTCCTCAACTGCCACCAATGATTCACACAGAAAGCAACCGCTGCATTATTAAACGGCAAAAAACCCAATCCCCCATAATTTCTGGGGATAGAAATGTCAACCCAACCTGCCCAGTGAACAAATTTTCTAGAACCATAGTTACCCCACAAAAAATTGTTACAAACTTTATTTAGCATATTCAGAAACTTCTTTGGGGGTTTCAAAATAACCAAATAATGATTTGGCATAGAATTTATTACAGATTGTAATAGAGTAATTCTGCTCCCAAAGGAAAGACTTTTAGCAGCCCAACTATTAATCTTTTTCAGTTATTGCGTCTAAAATTTTCCAGAAATGAGACCAAGAAGCAACACCTTTCATCAAAGGCAAACCCAAATAATTTATAGGAAGAGTGTCCTAAGTTAAATTGGACATATTTAAAAGGTTAGCTTTTCTACTTCTAGGGACATACTTACCAAAAAACACATTTGATTTACTCATATTAACTTTCATTCCATAAATTTTCTCCATATGGCTCAATATGTTTAATTTAAACTAATATACGTATATATGAGTGTGTGTGTGTGTGTATGTGTGTGTGTGTTGGATATACATACTCACAACCGTATATAAATAATATAGACACACACACCCATACACACAGAGCACCATATATAAATATACTAATCTCTATATATGTGTGTGTGTGACACACATAGAGATTACACACTCATATATATTAATCTACTAAATATATAGACACGCACACACACACACACACAAAGACACACTTATATAGATGTGCATATGTGTGTTTTTATATATATGAGTGTACACACACATCCATATATACTTATATCCATGTGTGTGTGTGTGTTTATGTCTATATATATATGAGTCTGTTTATATAATTATATACGGTTATGAGTATGTATACCTAACACATATTAGACACAACACACACATAGAGATTAATATATATGAGTGTGTACACACACACATATGGAGATTAATATATATACTCACTAATCTTTATATATATATATATATATATGCACACACAACTAACACACACAAATAGAGATAAGTATACACAAAACCGGTATATAAATATATAGACACACACACACATAGATATATATATATATATATATATATATATATATATATATATATATATAGATATAACTATGTGTGTGTATACTTAGAAATAAGTATAAATATATAGACACACACGTATACAAGTGTGTGTGATATATATGAGTAGTGTGTGTATGTGTGTGTGTTGTGTGTGTTAAGTATAAATACTAATAATCGTATATATATATATATAGACACACACACATATGTGTTATGTGTGCGTGTGTTTGCATGTGTGTGTGTGTGTTATAAATGGTTGTGAGTATGTATACCCAACACATACACATACACACATACACACACACACACACACACACACACACACACACACACACACATATATATATATATATATATATACTCATCTTGTTGTGTGTGTGTTGTATTTGATTTTATGTGTGAATCTCTGTGTGCACACACACACACGCACACACACACTGATATAAGTATATATGAGTGTGTCTGTGTGTACCTATATATATAAATATATTTATATATTTTTTATACATATAAATACTAATCTCTATGTGGGTGTGCTTGTGTATCTATATATATATATATATATATATACATGCATATAACACATACATATTAGTGTCTATGTCTATGTGAGTGTGTTTGTTGGTGTGTGTGTGCCTATATATATACACACACACACTCATATATGATTATTTTTATGTGTGTGTGTGTATATATATAGACACACACACACACACATAGAGATAAATATATATAAGTAGGCATACACTCATATATTTAATTTAAACTAATATATGAGTGTGCGCCTATATATATATATATATATATATATATATATATATATATATATATGTGTGTGTGTGTGCATGTGATAACACGCACACTCACACAGATACACACAAACACACATTGTATGTGTGTGTGTGTTGGGTATACATACTCACAACTATATAATTTCTATGTATGTATGTATTTGTGTGTTTTAATATTTTTTTTCATGAAATAAAATTATCTTGAAGCTCGATGACTTCTTTTTTATCATCACAATTTTTGCCTCTGATAATTTGATTGGTTGACAAATTCACCACTGTTAAACCTGGTTTAATCTTTAGAGTATAAAATAAAAAATTTTAAATTGTTCAAATTTTGGAGGCGTATAGATAAGTTTTAGATTGTGGGGCTTCAAGTTGTAATTACTTATAATAGATTTATGTACATTAGCATATATAAAGAAAAACATATACACACATTTAAATGGATATATAAAAACAAATAAATAAGATGGAAAAGAGATAGAAAATGAGGTAAAGATGATATACTACTAAGATAACCAAACAAACAAAACTTCTAATCTTTTCAATACAAAGCAACTATTTATAGTCTACTAGTAGCTCTACAACTTCTAACAGCTAGCTAGCATGCACAGATTCTAACTCAATTAGATAATGTCAGCCTCAACCCATGTGAAACTAACAAGTTTGGCTGAAGGTTTTCATAATGTGCCCTGAGCGAAATTGTTATAATCCTTTTTAATAAATGATAACGTGTCTCAACCTTTTTTTTTTTAAGAATTTGAAAATCAAATGTTAAAATTAATTATATAATTATCTTCTTCATAAGAATCACCAAAAAAAAAGTAATAAAGGATATCATCAAATCCTAGCTTGAAAATCATAAAATTACAAGCTAAAATGAATTGCAACCTCAAACATCATTTTTAAAATAATAGTTCTACATTATTTCTTACTATATTCTAATACATCCTTTAATTTTGTTTTCTTAAGGCATGAAATTTCTTATGTATCTATTAATCTTAATACTTAGTAACTCTATAAAATTGTCTGCCTTGGTACTAGTATTACATCTTCATATACTTAATCTAGAGTCTTGGAGTTTCAATTATACTTGCCTTCAACTATAAAGTGAAAAGACCCTGCAGTGGCAGGTGGATGATTCTCCTACTTGGAGGAGGCTACTAAGCCATAGAACTCTCGTTGACGATTCTTTGGTTTGGGATGATGTTGGTTCCTCTTCCTCCTTTTGGTATGATCTGTGGAGCCCTTTTGGTGTTCTGGCTCAGTTTACTGAGCGGCAACCCCTTCCCAAACTTGCCCTCGGAGAGTGTTGCTCGCTTTCCTATGGCTGGAATATTGCTCTTATCCAAGAAATCCTCCCTTTTGAGTTAGGAAATAATATCATGTCTTTGAATCCAGCTTTTTCTATTTCTAAATAAGCTAATTCGGATCTCTGTGATTTAGGCGAGACCAATTTATCCAAGCTCTGGCATGTTTGTAGACCTCACGACTTTCCTTCTTTGTCCCTATTTGGATTTGATATAACTGCAATCCAAAATTTATTAGCATTTTCCTTTGGAGGCTGCTGAATAACTATATTAGTGTGGATATCATTATGCAAAGCTTTGGTTATTCTCTTGTCTCTAAATGTCTCTGTTGTAATAATATTGAATTGATTACTGGTGCCTTTCTTGAACACAATCTTAGTATTTTTGTGTGAAATCGGGCTGCCACCCCCAACAAAATATTTCTAATTGTAATAATATCTCTGACATCACTTTAAGATGGCTTACTTTTAATTTAAAAAAATTGTTTTGAGGAATTTGTTAGATGCCTATACTCTTATGTTATTTGTGGAATATTTGGAACAAAGCAAAACTCAAATATTTCTCTTTAGCCTACTAAAATCATCAAAGTAATCAATTATGAGGTTGATTTGGCTCTTTCTGCTTTTAATGCTAAGTGCTTTACTTGGGGTAACCTATGTGAAGCTAGGAACTTGAACTAGTGTACCTGTGTTTCGGTTTGTTCTTTCCCTCTTTCTAGTTTTATGTTCATTTTGCTTTAGCTTTGCTTTGATTTTCCTCTTTCTTGCCGATCGTGTTTCATGCTATTCTGTGCTCCCTGGATGATGCTCCAATTCAGGTGCTTGTCTTGGTATCTTCTGTTATGGTAATTGGCCTCTGTCCTTGCCAATTCCAAATAGTTAGGTGCCGACAAACCTTTGTTGTGCTGTATTGTCCGGATCGCTGTTTAGCTGGAAATGTTTGGCCTTTTCATTTGCCTCTTGGCATCCGATTTCTCTTTGTTGTTTTTAGCTCTGGCTTGGTTTTTAGTGTACCTGTTGTGTTGGTTGTTTCGTACTTGGTCCTTGTGCGACCAAATCTCGGGTTATCCTTGTTTTGGCTCTGGTGGTTTGAGGTTCATAATTGTACTGGGCTGGTGCTTTCTTGTTCTGTTCTGGCTGTTTTATTTCAATGATGGGTGGTCTAGGTGTTGTCTAATGTTGTTTTACTTTTTGGGTGCTGGTTCCTCTTGGTTTTTCTGCTTTGCTGATGGTTATTTCTCTGTTTTGTTTGGTTTTCAGCTGCTTCTTGTTGGTTCCTCCTGGCTGGCTGCTGCTCTGCTGTGGGTTTTCCTGCTAGCTTTGCCCACAGGCTGTAGTATGTTGGTGGGCCGCTGGCTGTAGTGTGCAGGTGGGCTGTATTTTGTTGAAGGTTGGGGTTGAAAACTGTATTCTTTGTTTGCTTAATCTCTTTTCAGGTTGCAGGTTCCTTTTCAAGCTCAGTGGCCTTTTCTTTTTCAGTGCCTCTTCACAGTTTATACAAAATTTTTATTTCATGTTCTTTAACAATTTTGTTTGATGATTGATATTGTCATTTACTTCTAAATACCCTGGAGGTACTGCTTGTCAATGGTTTTGCGGAAAATATCATGTAAGAAGATTCTTGAAAATTGCATCAAATTCTTAAATCCGGACTGTTCAAATTCAAGTGCAACAGGTAATGGTTGTTTCATATTTATGGTGTGTGCCTCTATGTTTTAATATTATATGTTGCATAAATGTGCATTTTATTTGTTCAAAAATTCAAGAGGCATTTGATCATCTTTGAGGTAATTCCTCTTTGCAGACCATCACTTTTTTTTTTTCCTTGGATCCTTAATTTTCTTAGTGCCTCTTCTTAGATTATAAAAAAGTTAGATTTTCATGTGCTCTTAGCAATTTTGTTTGATGATTGCTATTACCATTTACTTCTAAATACCCTAGAAGAACTGTTTGTCAATGTTTTTGTGAAAAATATATCAAATTCTTAAATAAGGATTGTTCAAATTCAAGTGTAGCAGGTAATGCTTATTTCATCTTTATGGTGTGTGCATGTATGTGTAATATTCTATGTAGCATTAGGTTTTCACAAATTGTATTTTACAACTGATTTATTTTCATTACCTCGGCAAAAAGTAGGGTTTTCATAACTTTTGTACCTTTAAATGCTATTCTATGGTATCCCAACAAAGAAATTTTTTGATCATTTTGAATTATGGGGAGCTAATCATAAAATTAATTTTTGTACGATGACTATTATTGTTAGACAAAAGTTATTAAATGTGCATTATCAATTATAATTTGTATTTATAACTCAATGGAGAGAATTATGAATTTTTTGTTTTTTGTCTATTGCTTGATGGAAACTCAAATATTCCAATGAAACTTTTTGATACGAAAGTTTGATTTTCTTTGAAGCATCCCAAGTTAGTTTTTTTTGTTTTCTATTTCTCTATTGCCATAATTAGTTTTGTTTCCTTTTATGAAGCGGTATTTTAATTTCAAGTGCTGCATTGATTATTTCATCAAGTAATAACAAGCCATCTTTGACAGTTATGCTAAATCTTTTTATTCTTTATTTAAACTGTTAAAAGGTTAAATAGTTTGTTTAATCATACTTATTTGTTGGTTGGTTTATGTTAAACTGTTCCTCTAGATTTAGCATCATCTAATAAATTAGAATTCGTTGCTGATAGTTTATCAGCATATTCTGGTTATATTGTAAGATTTAGATTTTATGCTCATTTTTTTGATATTGGTTGGAAATGTTTTTTCAAAGTCATGTTGGGATCTTACCTTTGTTGAGGCAACCTTATCTGCTAAAGGACTTTCTAAAATTGTTAGTCCACCATTTCTTCTTAAGGCATATCATTGTCTTTTTGAGCAGCATGGATGCTGTTAAAAGATGGCATTTTATATTTTACTATATGGCTAGGTAAGCTTTTACATTGCCAAGGATAAATTTAATGGAAATAAGAGTTAAGTGCTAAAGCTGTTCACATCAATAATGAACGAAGCACCATGAAAAAACGCTTTGGTGCAAGGTAAACGACATGCTGCACAACAATGAAATCATCAAATTTGCTTAAAATAGAAAAGCCTTTGTCACCTTGCACAATATTTAAAAAATATTGTAATTGCTCCTTAATGAAGGTTGTACAAATTGTTTAAAACTTGGGCAATGAGATTTTGAGAATACTAATTTCATAAGATCAATTTGTCTTTATGCTTGATTGATCTACCATTGAATCCTAACAGTTACTAATTGTCATTATGGTGAAGCTTAGAGAATCAAAAGAAAATCTTCATTTAATTTTTATTGATTTTGAAAGGGTTTATGATAGGGTATCAAGAGAAGTTTTTCGAAAGGTTTCGAGTAAAAAGAAGTTTTGTGGCATATATTGATTCTATTAATGACATGTACAAATGGGGCTGTAACATGTATTTAACTTTTAAGTGAAGGGAACAACAAAATCATTTATAAGGATTAGGATTAAAATAAAAAAAATTATAAGAGTTGAGGGATCATTTTAATAATTTTTTTCTTTAAATCTTTTGCTTAAAAATGCTTTTATTTTTATGGTATGTTTTTTCTTTCCCTTAATGTGAAACATTGAGATTAAGGTACCTTTCATTGCTTTGAATGTGATTTTATGAGATTAATCTCAAGATTTTCACATACTAAAAATGCATTGTGGCACAGGTACTAATAATGTTTTTTGCTCATGCGACTTTATAAATTCATTTCTATTGTAGATTCTTAAAACTATAGATAAAAACGTACATTAGCAATTTTTACTTGAACTTGAAATCATTGCTATTATTATTTTTCTTGCATTATTTTTTCCTCGGCGGCTGTAATGATTGTCAGATTGCATAAATTCTTTAGCAGTTTTTCCATAACTACATTAGTGTTGATATTATAATGCAGTTCCTGGCCTCCAAATGTTAATGTTGCTGCACCATTGAAACTAGTAAGCCTTTCTTCCATGAGAACCATATTTGCACGTTTATCCGGAATTCTTTGTGTTTAAAACCTTAATTTTTCCAATTATTCTAAAATCTGGGACATTTTTCATCGGTAGCTCTCTAGTAATAACGAAAAGCTTTTTAATGGGCATTTTTTTGAAACCTATACCTTTCGACATAGTTGGAATGCTGGTACAGTTATTGTCTGCTATCCATGATGATGGAGGGCTTGCCTCATTGCTTTCAACGCTATTCATTTTACCATGCTAAGAATATCTTAGTGCTGTAATGTTTTTCTTTGCTGCTTTGGTTTAACTGCTGTTAAAATTGGTGAACTAAGTAGCTACTCTGCATTTTTGGGAATTTTCTATTTTTTTTTCTGGTTTTTGATGCCCTTATGTTTGATGCACGTGGCTTTTGGGGGAACATAGCTTCTTGGTTGTTGGTCCTTGGTTTGAAACATATTGCAGGTCTTTCTCTCGGCTCCATCGACTAGGGTCTTCTGATTGGATTTGTGCACGACAGCTGATGCTGCACGCAGTCAACTGTACTGCTCACAGGCTCACAGGCTGCTGTGCTTTGGACTGTTCTTCCTAGATGTTGCTCTGGGTTTTGTACTTCTTAAATTCTTGTCTTTTAAACTAAGCTTTATTTCTTGTTTTGGTTGTTTCTATGGTTTTATAGCTAGCATTTTTTAGATTATATCAGAATTTTTAGTTCTCTATGTTTTGTAACCTCACAGTACTCTTTTATATCATTTTACTTGTTTAATAAAAATGCTAACTTCTTTTATTAATATATATTTGCGTGTTTGTGGTGAATAATATTGTAGCCGAAGGTCTTCAGTTTAAATCTCATAGGACATATATAAAATTTATATATATATATATATGTATATATTGTACATATAAGTGTTCCTACACATTATGTACCGATAAATATAATTATTTATGGTGAATATTTTTTATATATATGTGCACCAAATATTATATATATATATGTAAATATTTACACAATTGTAATCCCATCTGCACATATTTATATCTTTGTAGATGAGACTCATGTGTTAGTATATAAAAAAATAATAGGTGTGTACCCATAGCCTATATATAGACACCTCAATTATATATTTTCATATATATATATATATATAAGGTTAATATATGCATATTTATATAAGTGTTGGGTGTATATCTTTATATTAAATGTGTGTACACAACAGTATATGCACAAATTTTTATTCACAAATATAAATATAACTGTGTACACACACAAATACAAGTATATATATTTATGTACATATATAGTGCTTTGCGTTATGAGTTTATTTGTGTAACGTTGTTTGTGTATAATCCAATATTTATAAATGTATCTATGTGTGTATGTTTGTAATTTTGTACGCGTGTTTGAGTATGTGTGCATATGTAAAATTATACACATTGTGTGTGGGTTTGTGTACGCATATGTTTGTACATATGTATATATATTTAGGTATCTATCTATACAGATGACTCTAGCTTTTTGTTCTTCATCTGTTGATCAGGTGATTTTACTTCACTATAATTTATTATTTCGTCCAACTAGGTTTCTCTATTTCGGTGATGGAGAATCCCCTGACGGTTCGATCTTTCAAAGATGCCGTGGAAGGTTCGTCCTCTTCCATCTCAAAACCCATTAATGATTGTAAAGGTTTGCAAGCGATCTTCTTCTCTGACGATGAAGTTCTTCATTTGTCTTACCCCATTTTCTTACTTTGGTTGGCAAGTTTGCTCAAACTAAACCTAATTTCGGCTTGGTGAATGGTTTCATTAAAGGATTAAACTTAATTGGTTTGGTAAACATAAGATCTTTTGACTCTCACCGTATTTTTTTTATCAACTTTGAATTTGATATATGACTAAAAGGTAATACTATGAGATTTTTAAATAGGATCCTTTTTCATCGTAACCCACGACGTATGTTCCTATTATTAATGTATGGATCAATGTTCCTGGGTTACGTCTACTTTTCTACACTAAAGAGATTCTCTTTTCAAACTGGCTAAGGTGTTGGTAAACCTTTGCAACTTGACAAAAATACTGCCACTTAGAAATATTGGTTCACCCAGGATGCTAGTTGAATTAATTTTTGTCTCCTCCACCCAATGCTATCTCATTGGGATCGTTGGAGAAATATTACTCACATGTTATTTGGTATGAAAATATATTTTTTTTTGTAATTGGTGTAGCACTTTAGGGCACAATTATGATACTCACAATTTTAGAAATCAAAATAGCTCTATTCCCACAACCAGAAGGCTTGATCAAAACCTTATAGTGAATCCTGGCAACATTTTGGAAAATGTTAGTCTCATAAATAGGGAGGAAATCAATTCTGATATTGTTATTTATTATAAACAACATTGCCAATTGCACTGAGCATGTGATTTCACATCCTGCAACTTATAATCTCATAGAATGCAACATTAGTAAGGAAACTGATAATGTGGAAGTTGATCTGAATGTTATCGACACTGTGGTTCAAATTAAAGAGTTTGATGTTGTAATCAATGATGCTTCTGCTCAAATTGTTGATGGTATTGTTCAATTAAACGATACTAACCAAGCTCTTTACTTTAATATTACACATAGTAATAGTGAAGATGATGTTCAAATCTCTGATCGTGATGATCAAACCAAAGATGCTAGTATGCAAAATGAGGATTCATTTCGTGCTGTCTATTATAATATTAATAATTGTTATGGGTATGTAATAATAAATGAGTCATTAAAGGTTTTAAAAATTACATATATGTTCATATATATGTATATATATATATATATATATTATTTATAATAGATTTAAATATATTGGCATATATAAAGTAAAAAAAAACACACATTTAAACCCTTTGATATATAAAAACAAATAATTAAGATGGAAAAGAGATAGAAAGCAAGATAAAGATGATATACCACTAAGATAACTAAACAAATAAAAATTCTAAAATTTTTAACCCTTTTGTATGATATGTGGAGCCCTTTTGGTGTTCTGGCTCAGTTTACTGAGCGACAACCCCTTCCCAAACTTACCCTCAGAGAGTGTTGCTCACTTTCCTTTGGTTGGAATATTGATCTTATCCAAGAAATCCTCCCTTTTGAGTTAGGAAATAATATCATGTCTTTGAATCCAACTTTTTCTATTTCTTAATAAGCTAATTTGGATCTAAGTGATTTAGGCGAGATCAATTTATCCAAGCTCTAGCACGTTTGTAGACCTCACGGCCTTCCTTCTTTGTCCCTCTTTGGATTTGATATAATTGTATTCCAAAATTTATTAGCATTTTCTATATTCGTGTGGATGTCATTATGCAAAGCTTAGGTTATTCTCTTGCCTCTAAATGTCTTTGTTGTAATAATACTGAATTGATTACTCATGTATTTCTTAAAAACAATTTCAATATTTCTGTGTGGAATGGGGCTGTCATCCTTAACAATATTTCTAATTGTATTAATATCTCTAGCATCATTTTAAGATGGCTTACTTTTTATTCAAAAAAATTGTTTGTGAGGAATTTGTTAGATGCATATACTCTATGTTATTTCTGGAATGCTTGGAACAAACAAAATATTCAAATATTTCTCCTTAGCGTACAAAAATCATCAAGGTAATCAATTATGAGGTTAAGTCGACTTTGGGGAATTTGCTAGATGTATATACTCTATGTTATTTGTGGAATGCTCGAAACAAAGCAAAATACTCAAATATTTCTTTTTAGCCTACTAAAATCATCAAGGTAATTAATTATGATGTTAATTTGACTCTTTCTGCTTTTAATGCGAAGTGCTTTACTTGGGGTAACCTATGTGAAGCTAGGAACTTTAACTAGTGTAGTTGTGGTTGGGTTTGTTCTTTCCCTCTTTCTAGTTTTCTGTTCTTTTGTTTTAATTTTGCTTTGATTTTTCTCTTTCTTGCCGATCCTATTTCATGCTATTTTGTGCTACCTGGATGATGCTCCAATTCAGGTGCATGTCTTGGTATCTTGTGTTCTGGTAATTGGCCTCTGTCCTTGCCAATTCCAAATAGTTAGCTTCCAACAAACCCTTGTTCTGTTTTATTGTCCGAACGCTGTTTAGGTGGATTTGTTTGGCATTTTCATTTGCTTTAGGATTTGTCAATTGAACAATTAACGCTTCATAGGCAAAAATAAAATAAATTGAGGTACCTGGAAATCACAAGAGATTGGAGAAGTTGTCGGCCAGAGGTCACTCCAGATGGAGTAATCGAACAGAATAGGTTCGCAGCTCCCTCAGACGTCTTTAGCTCGTAGCTAGCTCCCAACTCCCGGTAGAAAGTAGAATGAAGTAAATGGATAAGCAGAAAGAGATAAACAAAGATATGAAGAGGTGACCAGAGCGATTGGGGCGTGCGCCTGCTGCATCCGTCCGTGACTTGCTCTGCGTGGGTATCAGGGCAAGGCACGAGAGTGAGGAAAAGAAACATTGCTCTCTCTAATAGCTTTTGAGAAAAGAAATTAAAATACAATCATATTATTTAATTTATTTACTTTTAAAAACTTATTTAATTATTTTATTTTAAAAGGGTTGTTACACTATAACAGGTGTTTTCCATGTTCTGCCTTTACAATATTTGGTACTCTAGGTTCTATTTTTTTTTCTTTAATTGTTTGTAATATCAATTACATGAACATTCTTTTTATGTTAATTGAATTTTAATTTGATCCGTAGATGATGTATACTTGCAACATTCTTTTACTCTTTATTATATATTTAATTTTAGTATTAAGTTATGAGTTTAACTTTCATTTGTTAGTTGAAAGCAAATATCATTTGTTGGTACATAATGCGATAATATGACCTATTGGAGATAAAGCGTTTATTGCTAGATGCAAATCTTGAAAATTATGTTACATATGTTCCCACATCCATTGTATTTAATTTCTCATATTTATATTTTTTATCCCAATCTTTTTCGGGCTAAATGTATATTACTTGTTTACCCAAGTTCACATATCTCTACTTATTCTTTCCGTTAGGTTTCTTATGTATTTTTCTTAGTAATTGGTTGATTTTGAATATATGAATTCTTTGGTCGTACCTTGCATGATATATTATATATTTATTAATATTTATAGTGATCCAGCTGCAATTTGCTTGGGATTTTGTTTCAATGACTAGTTTGTAAATTCAATGTAGTTCTATTCAATCATTATGTATGCATACTAGTTTGTATGTTCAATAAAAATTTTATTTGTAAGATTTTGAATATGTACTCACTTACACACACACACGCACATATAAACTATTGTGAGTATGTATACTGAATATACAGAGATATATATGTACTCACTTACACACACACACACACTAACAGATAAATGGTTGTGAGTATGTATATCCAACACACACACACACAACACACACATTAGGTATATATATTCATAACTATATACATTAAAATATATACTCACAACTATATATATAAATTAAAATATATGTATATATGAGTGTGTGTATTAATATACATACTCATAACTTTATACACACACATATATATAAGTTGAGATATATATATATAAATATATATATATATATATATATATATATATATATATATGGCTATGATATACATACTCAAAATCATATATAGAATACTTGCAACTGTATATAAATATATATTTAGGCACACACAGACACACACACACACACATGTATGTGCCTGTGTATATCTGTATACTTATCTCCATATACCCAAATATTAGTATGTGTGTGTGTGTCTGTATATATATATATATATATATATATATATATGAGTATGTGTATGTGTGTGTATTGGGTATATACTGACACACATAATAACAAATGAGTATATATATATATATATATCTGTGTGTATATATATACTTATCTCAATGTGTATGTCATGTGCACACTTATATATGATTATGAGTATATATACTTATACTTATTTCTTTGTGTGTGTGTGTGTGTGATATCAACACACACAAATTTAGATAAGTATATATGTGTATGTGTGTGTGTGCATGTATATATATATACAAACACATAGAAATGTGTGTGTGTGTATTGGGTATGAGTATATAGAGATAAGTATATATGAGTGTGTAAGATTAGTATATATATTTGTGTGTGTGTGTGAGAGTGTGTATTTGTATATGTATGTCTGTGTGTTTCTATATATATATACACATATAGAGATAAGTATATATGAGCGTGTGTGTGTCAATATATATATATATATATATATATATATATATATATATATATATATATGTATATATATATATATATGGTTGTAAGTATGTATATATATGATTGTGAGTATGTATACCCAACGCACACACACACATTCATCTATAGTTATCTCCACATGTGGATATATATATATATATATATATATATATATATATATATATATATATATATATGTACACATAAACACACACACATGGGTGTATATATATAAGTATGTATATGTATGTATGTGAGTATGTATACCTAATATGTGTGTGTATGTGTGTGTATGTTGATGAATCTATTATTTACTTCATATATAAAGGAGTTTTCATAAACAATCTATGTTTGAATCAGTCCACTTTGAAAAATTTTGTGTAATTTCAATGAAAATACACAATCAGCAATTTCTGGACAATTCTGGAATATTTATGCAAATTTTGGAAGACAACCGCACTACAGCGCACTACAGCGTGCCACAACGGATGAGCTTGCGGAACTCAACCGCTAGAGCGTGCCACAGCAGGAGGACTTGCGGGACTCAAGTGCTGCATTACGCCACAGCGAAGGACTTGCGGGATGCTGCAACGTGCCACAGTGGGAGGACTTGCGGGAAGACTTGCGAGATTTGATCGCTGCAGCGCACCACAGTGCCACAGCGCGCCACAGCGTGCTACAGCGGGCGCTGAATTTCTATCTTCTCAGAACATTAAATGCAGCTGAGATTAGACCCATAATTTGGATCTTGTCATCCAACCATTTTTCCAGACCTGCTGTTTGATATTTAATTGGGAGGAGGTAATTTGAAATAAAATAAAAGAATAAAAAAGGAAAAAGAAGTTGTCACCTCAAGCTCCACTTGGTTTGGCAATGATGGCAAAAATTCTAAATCAATTTTTCAAATTTCAAAGGGCTGAAAATAGATGTGCACCCCTCCTATAAATATGGCTCTTTAATTCACTTGTAGGGTTCTCAATTTGGCTTACAAAACTTCTAAGTGAGAAAAGGGCTGTATAAAAGAGAAGGGGAATTCTCCAAGGGTGAAAGAACTTCAATTGCTAAAGAGAAGAAGGGAGAAAGACAGCACTACGGACCTAAAAGAAACAACCAAGAACAAGAAGAGGAGAAATCCAGAGAACTCCATCAAGGAAATGTTCCTAATAATCTCTAACTCTTATCTTTATATTTTTCTTAATTGATCATGAAAGGGTCTTTATCCATGTATGTGTTCTTCTTTATCTCAAGTGTAATAGTGAGCTAAACCCATCTTCGGAAGGGTTGGGCCAATCCTATTTGTCATGTAAGGGACTATTATGTATGAAAATTTCTTCAAGTTTAAATGACATCATGACTTAAAAGTCTTGTGCTCCATAGCTCACTCTTAGTTTTGAGCTGGAATTATGAGTGCATAGGAGCTTAGAACTATATGAGGAAGTTCTTAAGCCTAGTGCACCTTGATCTATACCCAACTAAGGTTTGATGCGTGTGAGCTAAGACCCACTAAATGAGCTCTGCAGCTCAGCATACGTGATGGGAGGAAGATAACTTGTTGAGAGCTCATGTGTGACGTGACATAGGACATTGAGCTAAACTAGTCATCTCCTTATCTGAACTACGCATGATGCGCGTGATGCCCTTAGTGGAATCAATAAGGAAACAACTCTCATTTCTATAATCTAGAAATGAGAGGAAAACTAATGATCTAAAATCTTATGAGGGTCTTTGTGCTGAAATAAAACTGATTGTGTGTTCCTTTCAAGCACGAGATTTGAACTTATAAATCTTGGAGTTAAACTCTAGGGAGGATACTATGCACTTGATTAAATTACATAAAACTAAGTAAAAAAATAAAAAGGGCAATGCTTGAGGAATTCTCTTACATGAGTCTCTAGCATTTCATGTGGGAAAGACCAACTCTCAACTCCTTTTATCATAGTTACTTTCTACCAAGACTTGTTGTGCTTGTTTAGGAATCTAATCAACAAAATACGTATAGTTTAAACATTATTAAAAGTAGATATACCTTAGAAACAAAACACCCAATTCCCTGAAGATGATAAATCTCAAAACTCATATTCCAAATTAATATTTCAGACCACGTACACTTGCATGCAAGCGGAGATGTGTAGTATACGCCTGTCATGTGTGTCTATATATTTATATACAGTTGTGAGTATGTATGCTCAACACGCATACACACACAATTATTTACACTAATTTCTATATGTGTGTGTGTGTTTATGTGTGTTAGGTATTTGATAGACTGTAAATACATATCTGCGCTCACATGCAAGTGTACGTGGTCTGAAGTAATAAGTGGAAAGTGTTAATTTTCAGGATTTATCAAACCACAGAGAGTTGGTTGTTTTGTTATTAAGGTATATCTATTCTCACTAATATTTAAGCTAGGATTGATTGGTTGAGTTGGTCCTAGATTTAGCACAATAATAACTAAGTGAAGATAAATTAGATAAAAGAGAGAGGAGAGTTGGGGTTATCCCACATGTCATGATATAATACTAATGTATGTTGATTTCTCAAGCTTTATCTTTTATTTATTTTTAAATCAAGTGCACTTTGTTCACCTTGAGTTTTATCTCAAAGTCTCATAAGTTCAAATCTTGTGCACAAAATGAACACACATTCGGTTCTATTTTGGCACAAAAATTCCTATAAGATTTTAGGTTTTAAGTTTTCATCTTATCTCTTGATCAAGGAGATTACGATTATTTAAATCTTTAAGATCTTATAAAGCATTGATTCCATTACGAGCATCACTCGTATCACACATAGTTGAGATGAGGGATTAATATATTGGGCTCAATGACTATGTCACTTAGTTCATGAGCACTCAACTATTTCTTCCCCTCCCTCAATTATTTTGAGCTAAGGAGCTCATTTAGTGGGTCTTAGCATCACATGCATCAACACTTTGGTTGAGCTTAGATTAAGGTGCAATAAGCTCAAGAACTTTGTCACATAGTTCTAAGCTTTCATGCACTCATAAACCTAGCATCCAACCTAAGGTAAGCTATGGAGCACAAGACAAGTTAGTTCTTGAGTTTATGAGTTCATTTTCCTTTAATCCATATTCAAGACTAAACAATAAAAAGCATTTCCTTAACAAGGCATTGTGTTCTTATAATTTAATTGTGCTTGAGGAAAACTTCATATAATAAAAATAACTCATACACATGGGATTTCCCCAACCCTCCCCAAGGGAGATTTAGCTACTTATTACAAAAGAAAGGGATAAAGACCCTTTCATGATCAACTAAGAAAAAAAACTACAAAAGTAAAGTTTAGAAGATACTAGGAATGTTCCTTGGAAGTTCTCCAGATTTCTTCTTCTCCTTCTTCAAACTCCTCTCTTAGGTCGCTAGTGTTTCCTTCCTTCTTCACTTCCTTAGCAAGAACTTGCTTTGCCACCCTTGGGGAGTTCCTCACTTCCACTTATGCACCCCTCCTCCTTACTTAGTGTTTTGAGCAAAATTGGGAACCCTCCTCTAGTCAAGGGGAGTGATATATATAGGGGAGGCGCTGCCTTCATCCCACTTAGGATCCAAACCAACATTTCCAATGGAAAATTCTGAGTAATGATGGCAAAAATCTCAATTCATGGTGAAGTGACCAATATCTCCATTTGTTTAGCTAAAACATCACCTCAAGATCTTATTTTCCATATAAAAAATGTAGCAGCTGCAGAGAATGATGACTGGGGACAAGATGCAGGTTGGAGGTCTTGTCCCAGCAGCAATAAATGCCCCAGCCTGGCAAAGTTGCGGCGGGCCGCTGCAGCGTGCTGCAGCGCACAATGGTGCCAGCAAATTTTTGCTAAGTGTTCCGCTGCCACGCGCTACCGCATCCAAATTTCGCAAAGTGACCCGCTGCAGCGCGCTTGTAGCGCTAGCATTTTGCAAATCGTACCGCTTCAACATATTGGAGCGGGAGCATTTCACAAAATGCTCCGCTGCAGTGCGCGATAGCGGCTCAATTTGCAAATCACCCCGCTGCAACGCGCTGTTAGCGGAAGCATTTTGCAAAATGCTCCACTGCAGCGCGCGGGGAGCAGTTCAATTTGCAAATCACGCCGCTGCAGTGCACTGAGCGGGAGCATTTCACAAAATGATCTGCTGCAGCGTGTGGTAGCGGTTCAATCTGCGAAAGACATGCTGCAGCTCGCTATCGTGCCTATGGTTTGCAAATGGACCCGCTTGCAGCGTGCTACCGCGTCCGTGGTTCGCAACTAGATCTGCTGCAGTGCGCTACTGTGCCCGCGGTTTGCAACTGGATCTACTGTAGCGTGTTACCGCGCCCGCGGTTTGCAAATGCACTCGCTACAGCGCGCTATAGCGCCCTAATTTGCAAATTGACCCGCTGCAGCGCGCTGGAGAGCACGCAGTGATTTTCTTTGAAAAAAATTGGAATTTTGCATAAATGTCTTTGGACTCCTTTGGATAGCCATTTTCTGGAAAAGGTAGAAAAAATTTGATTTAGGAGCAATTTAAGAATCAGAAATGTATGAGATTCCCCTTTATTTTAGATATAATTTATGGATTCATCAGTATACATACTCACACACTTACAGTTGTGTGTGCCTATGTATATATACGTACATGTAAACTCACAACCATATATATGTACATATATACTAACAACTGTATAAGTATACTTTCGATTGCGTGTGCCTACATGGACACACACACACACATACATATTCATATATACTAATCTCTATGTGTTGGGTATATAACACACACTATCTGTGTGTTTGTATAATGCACACACACTATAACACCCATACACACACATATAGAGATTTGTGTATTTTATAACAAACACTTAGAGATTACATACACATAAACAAATATAGAGATTAGTAAATATGAGTGTGTCTATATATTTATATACGGTTATGTTTAGGTGAGTGTATATATACTCACAAACTCATATATACTAATCTCTATGTGTGTTTGTGTGTGTGTGTGTCTATATATTTATGTATATATAGACATATACCCAACACGCACCCACACACACACACTCATATATACTTATATATATATGTGTGTGTGTGTCTATTGGGTATATTTATAATAATATATAATACAAACATGTGTGTGTGTGTGTTGGGTATACAGACTCATATATATATATATATATATAGACACACATAGAGATTACATACTTATCTTTATGTGTGTGTATTTGTGTGTGTACCCAACACACACAAACCCACACACTTAGAGATTAGTATATAACACACACACACATACTCATATATACTAATTTCTATATGTATGTGTGTCTATATATATATATATTTATATATATGTATATCTGTGTATGTGTGTGTATGTCTATATATATATATACTAATCTCTATGTATGTGTATTTGTGTGTGTGCATCTGTGTGTGTGTGCGTGTTTATATATACATACAAACACCCATACACACACACACACACTCGTACACCATATAAATATATATATATATATATATATATATATATATATATATATATATAAGTGTGTGTGTGTGTGTGAGAGTGTGTGTGTATATATTTATATATGTATGTGTATATGTATACCCAACACACACACACTCTTATCTCTATTTATGTTAACACAAATGTGTGAGTCAATATCTTTATATACAATTATAATTATGTATATTTTTATATATGCTTATGGGTATATATACCCAACACAGTATAATATATATATGTGTGTATGTGTGTGTGCCTATATATATATATATATACATATATATATATATATATACATATATATATTCATATATATATATATACATATATAAATTTATATGTGTGTGTTTGTGTATTGGGTATACATACTCATACCCAACGCACACACACAAGCAAACACATAGATATTTGTATATACGTATGTGTGTGTGTGTGTGTCTATATAGAAGCACAAATAAACACACTCATAGAGATTAGTATATATGTGTGTGCCTAGATATATATACGGTTGTGAGTTCTATATATTTATAAATGGTTATGAGTATGTATACCAACACACACACTCACACACACTCATATATAATAATCTCTATGTGTGTGTGTGTGTAGACACACAAACATACAAACACGAACACATAGAGATTAGCATATATGAGTGTTATCACACACATTGTTTGTATGTTATATGCTAAATGCTCTTTAGGGAGGGTTGGGCCAATCCTATTTGTCATGTAAGGGACTATTATGTATGAAAATTTTCTCAAGCTTCTAATGAAAATTTGTGAAATGAATGACCTATTAAGGAAAGAAAAAAGGGACTATTTGTGAACTTAAATGTGGACCATATAATGAAGGACCTAAATAATATCATGACTTAAAAGTACTGTGCTCCATAGCTCACTCTTAGTTTTGAGCTGGAATCATGAGTGCATAGGAGCTTAGAAATATGTGAGGAAGTTCTTGAGCATAGTGCACCTTGATCTATGCTCAACTAAGGTGTTGATGCGTGTGAGCTAAGACCCACTAAATGAGCTCCGCAGCTCAGCATAAGTGATAGGAGGAAGATAACTTGTTGAGAGCTCATGTGTGACGTGACATATCACATTGAGCCAAACTAGTCATCTCCTTATCTGAACTGCGCATGATGCATGTGATGCCCTTAGTGGAACCAATAAGGAAATAACTTTCATTTTTATAATCTCCATGTGTTTGTGTGTGTGCATGTATATGAGTGTGTGTGAGTATGTATACCCACTACCGTATAAAAATATATAGACATACACATATATGTGTTACACAAACTTATATATATATATATATATATATATATAGGCACACACATATATACTTATTGCACATACGTGTGATCACACACAAACACACGTGATATAGAGATAAGTATATATGAGTGTGAGTATGTATACCCAACACACACACACACACACATGTGTGCGTCTCGTGTCTATATTTCACATACGTGTGTGCGTCTTGTGTCTATTTATATATAGAGAACACACACTTATAGTATATGTGATTTGGTATAAATACACACACACATAAAGACTCACATATAGATATTTATATATAGATAAATATATAACACATATATGTATGACACATAGTCATATTCACACACACACACACACACACACATAGAGATTAGGATATATGAGTGTGTGTGTGTGTGTGTGCATGGGTATATACACACACACAAATACATACATACAGAGATTAGTATATATGAGTGTGTGTGTGTGTGTGTATATATATATATGAATATATAAGGACACACACACTCACACACAGTTATACATACTAATTTATATGTACTAATCTTTATATGTTAGAAATAAATATATATATACACACACACACACACACACACACACATATATATATATATATATATATATATGTATATATATATATATATATATATATATTTAAACACTCACATGCACACATACACTCATATATACTTATTTGTATGTGTGTGTATACCAAACACACACAAATACATACAGAAACGTATATATAAATGCAAACACACTCATATATAAAATTATAGACACACACACCTTACATATATATATCTGGAATCACACACACACATACACACTCATATATACTAAACCCTCTGTGTGTGGGTCTATGTAGGTATACATACAAACACATATGGTAGTGTGTGTGTATATATATAGTTGTAACTATAGATACCCAATACAAACACACACACACATGTGTATAACACATACATATGAGTTATCACAAACACACACATATATATATATATATATACCCAATACACACACACACTTATATATACTTATCTCTATATGTTTATGTTTATTGTATTTTAATATATGTATATATATGTCTGTGTGTATGTAGAGATTGGTTTATATTAGTGTGTGTGTGTGTGTGTGTCTGTGTATGTACGCATGTATGTAAAGACACACACACACACACAAACACATACTCACAACTGTATATATATATATAGATACAGACACACACACACAACACACACACATTGAGATTAATGTATATGAGTGTGTGTGTATGTGTGTGTGTGTGTGTGTGTCTGTGTGTGTGTGTGCATGTGTATAGATACATATATATATATATATATATATACATATATATGTATTTATAATGTTGTGAGTATGTGTGTGTGTGTCTACATACATGCATATAGACACACACACACATACACTCATATATAGTAATCTACACATACACAGATATATATACATATATTTATACTAAAATAAAATAAACACACACACATAAATATTAGTATATATGAGTGTGTGTGTGTGTTGGGTATACATACCCACAACCATAAATAAATATATAGACACATACGTGCACACACACACACACACTTATATATTTTAATACAAATATATGTATATATATCTGTGTATGTGTAGAGATTAGTTATACAATTGTGAGTATGTATATACATACGTGTGTGTGTTTTTATACATAAATATATAGACACACATACACAAATATATACATATAGATATTAGTATATATGAGTGTGTGTGTGTGTGTGTTGGGTAAACCTACTCACATCAGTATGTGTATATATAATACATACGTGTGTATACATACTCACACACACATATATAACACACACACATGGAGATATATATAACACATACGTGTGTATTACATATGTGTGTCTATATACTTATATATGATTATGAGTATGTATATGTGTGTCTGTTGGATATATACATACATACTCACAACTATATATCGATATATAGACACATAAATGTAACACACATGTATATGTTATTAAATATCCATGTTTGTGTGTGTGTTATATATGTGTGTGTGAGTATGTGTACCCACTACACACACACACATCACAGTCACACACACACACACTAATCTACATGTGTGTGTGTGTGTGTGTTTGTATATTTATATACACCTATCTATATGGACACACACACACACACACACTCATATATACTAGTCTCCACGTGTGTGTGTGTGTGTGTGTATGCGTGTTTATATATATATACTAATCTCATTGTGTGTATATGACACATATGTGTGTCTCTATATATTTATATATAATACATATGTATGTGTGTCAATATATATATTTATATATATATAACACATACATGTTATACATACTAACACACACACACACTCACTGAGAGATTAGTATATATGAGCATGTGTATATATTTATATACATGCTCACAACCGTATACACTAATCTCTATATGTGTGTGTGTGTGTTTGTGTGTGCCATATGTATGTGTGTGTGTGTGTGTGTTGGGTATAAATACATATACACATTGTGTCAATATGAATGCATGTAGAGACACACACATGCTCATATATACTAACCTCTATGTGTATGTTGGGTATAAATACTCACAACCATATATATTTATAAATAGACACACACACACGTATGTGTTATATACATGGATATATATATATATATATATCAGTGTGTGTGTGTATGTGTCTATATAAATATATAAACACACATACATATGTGTTATATATATATATATATATATATATATATATATATATATATATATATATATATATATATATATATATGTATGTATATAACACAAACACACATATATATACACAAACACATGCACACAAAGATAAGTATATGTAAGTGTGGGTGTGTGTATAGATAAGTATGTATGAGTGTGTGTGTGTGCACACACAAACACACACATAAATATACAGACACATACACTTATATATATATATATAACACATACATACATATATATACATACACACACACACATATAGATTAGTATATATGAGTGTGTGTGTGTGTGTGCATGTGCATGTATATGATATAAATATTCATATACATCCACATACACACACACACACAAACACACATAGATAGAGATAAATAAATAAATATATATATGTATATATATATATATATATCTGTGTGTGTGTGTATTTTTATGTATGTGTGTGTCTCTCTACATATATAGATATACACACATAAAGATTAGTATATATGAGTGCGTGTATGTTTGTGTGGGTATAAATACGTATATATGAGTCTATGTGTGTACACACACACACACACTCACATAAATATATAGACATATACACTCATATATATTAATCTCTATGTGCATGTGTGTGTCTATATAGATATATGTGTTTATATAAATATATATATATGCATACACACACATACACACACACACATGTGGAGATTTATGTGTGTGTATGTGTGTGTGTGTGTGTTTATATATATATACTAATCTTATTGTGTGTATATAGCACATATGTGTGTGTGTCTATTTATTTGTATATAATACATACGTATGTGTGTATATATATATATATATGATTGTGAATAGAAATATATAGATACACACACACACATAAACACATGTACATAGAGATTAGTATATATGAGTGTGTGTATATATTTATATACATACTCACAACTGTATATACTAATCTCCATATGTGTGTGTGTGTATGGTGTGTGTGTGTGTGTTTGTGTGTGTCTGTGTTGGGTATATATACATATACACATTGTGTCTATATGCATGCATAGAGAGACACACACACACTGATATATAATAATTTCTATGTTTGTGTTGGGCATATATACTCACAACCATATATATTTATAGATAGAAATACACACACATATGTATATACATACTCACAATCATATAATAAATCCTTACACACACATAGATATATATACACACATTTATATTAAAATATATGAGTATGTGTGTATGCACGTATATGTCTATATATTTAAATATAGTTGTGAGTATGTCTGCCTATATACTAATCTCTATGTGTGTGTATTATATTTTAATATATATATGCATATATATTTGTGTGCGTGTAGAGATAAGTAAATATAAGCGTGTGTGTGTGTCATTATACATATATGTAGACACACACGCACACACAAACACATACTCACAACTGTATATATATATAGATACACACACACACAAACACATACTCACAATCTTATAAATATATATATATACACACACACACATACTCATATATACTAATCTCTATGTTTATGTGTGTATGAGTGTCTTTACGTACATGCAAATAGATACATACACACACACACATATAATAATCTTTACACACACACAGATATATATACATTAAAATATTCAAATATAACAATTACACCCACAAAAAGATAAGTATATATGAGTGTGTATTTGTGTGTATTGAGTATATATATATATGTGTGTGCGTGTGATAACACACACGTATGTGCTATATAAATGTGGGTGTGTGTGTGTTGTCTATACTAACTCATAACCATGTATACACACACAACCATATGTGTTAGTATATACAGTTACATACACATACACATATAGAGATTAATATATACGAGTCTGTGTATGTGTCCATATATATGTAATTATTATATATATATATATATATATATGGTGTGTGTGTCTATATTTTTATATATGAGTGTGTGTCTATATATATATATATATATATATATGTATATATATATATGTATATTTGTGAGTGTGTGTGTGTGTGTATGTTTGGTGGGTATACGCCC
>JACERR010000045.1:20000-22500 GCA_016760335.1 Gastrodia elata | reverse complement strand
TGTGTTAGGTATATATTGTGTTGTGTTGTATGTGTAATCTCTATATGTGTGTATGTGTGTGTGTACATATATATATATATATATATATATATATATTTGTGTGTGTGTGTGTGTGTGTGTGTGTGTGCATGTGTGTGTGTCACCATTTGTCACACACACACATATACTAATCTCTATGTGTGTGTGTGACACATGGAGATTAGTATAAATATATACAGTTGTGTGTGTGTCTTAGAGATTTGTATATATGAGTGTGTGTGTGTGTGTACATACTCACTACCGTATATATAAATATACATATATACATCTATGTGTGTGTGTTTCTGTATGTGCAGTACACTCATTTATATTTATCTCTATGAGTGTAAGTATGTACACACACACACACATTTTATGTGATAACACATACGTGTGTGTCTATATATATATAGGCACACACGCATACATACATAGGGATTAGTATATATGAGTGTGTGTGTGTGTGTGATACATACATACACACACATACACTCATATACATGGTCTCTCACACACACACATATGGAGAGCACACACACATACATGCATTCATACTTATCTCTATGTATACAGACACACACTCATATATATACTAATCTCTATATGTGTGTGTATTGTGTGAGTGTGTGTGTGTGTGTGTGCACATGTTTGTGGAGTTTTATATATTTATATACATTTTTGTTTGTGTGTGAGTATGTATGTTGGTATATATATTCAAAATATATATATATGTAGACATACACACACACACACACACACACACAAATACACATATATAAAGATTAGTATATATAAGTGTGTGTGTTTGTCTGTGTGTCTAAGTGTCTATATATTTATATTTGAATACATACTCAATCTCTGTGTGTGTGTGTGTGTCTATATATTTATATTTGTATACATACTCAATCTCTTTGTGTGTGTGTGTCTATATATTTATGTTTGTATACATACTCAATCTCTATGTGTGTGTATTTGTGTCGGCATGTGCTTATATATATTTGGTGTGACACACACACATCTAAATTTGTATATAACACATTTGTGTTGTTGTGAGTTTGTGTGTTTATGTGTGTGTGTATGTCTATACTAATTTCACAGACTAATATATATATATATTTATATACGGTTATGAGAATGTATACCCAACAAGTGAGTGTGTGTGTGTGTGTGTTGTTGGGTATACATAATACAAATACACACACATAGAGATTAGTATATATGAGTGTGTGTCTATATATTTAGACACACCCTCACACATGTAGATAAGTATATATGAGTGTGTATGTATATCCATGTGTGTGTTTGTATGACACATACAAACATAAACACAGAGATTAGTATATATGATGGGTATACATACTCAAAACCATATATAAATATATAGAGACACAGGTATGTGTGCACACACATAAACATACACACATTGAGATTAGTGTATATAAGGGTGTGTGTGTGTGTCTACATTTATATACACTCACACATAAATATTAGTATGTACACACACATTCATATATACTTGTGACACACTCATATATATGTTTATTAGCACACACAGATACTTATATATACTAATCTCTATTAGTATATATATGCTTATCTCCATCTCTCTGTGTGTGCTTGTGTGTGTGTTTATGTGTGCGTGTGCATGTCTATGTGTGTGTGTGTGTTTGTGTGTGCCACACACACACACACACACACACACACTCATATATACTAATGTCCATGTGTATGTGTATGTGTGTGATATATATACATATACAAGCACACTCAAAAACTCAAATATAGTTATCTATATATATTGGGCATGCACACACATACGCACAAACACACACATAGAGATAGCACACACTCATATATACTAATCTCTATCTATGAGTTTATGAGTATGTGTGTGTGTTTATATATATATATATATAAGTGTGTGTTATCTCTATGTGTATGTGTTTGTGTGTGTGTGAGTATGTATTATCATAGAGTGTTTGATATAGACTCAAACATATGAAGATTAGTATATAAGTGTGTGTATGTGTGTTTGACTATATATATATATATATATATATATATATATATCTAAGTGTGACACACACACATGTGTATACCCAAAACACACTCATACATATATACTAATCTCTATATGTGATTGCATGTGCTTGGGTATACATACTCACACACATATACACAAACACACACACATGGAGCACACACACACTCAAATATACTTACCTTTATGTGTGTGTATTTGTATGTACGTGTGTGCTCCATGTGTGTGTGTTTGTGCGTGTGCGTGTGTGAGTATGTATACCCAAGTGTGTCTATACCCACATGCACACACATACAGACAAATACACACATATATATACTTATCTCTATGTGTGTGTGCGTGTCTATGTTTATATATATATACAAACACACACACACACATTTATATATACTTATCTCTATGTGTGTGTGATAGATATAGACACACATACAGATTAGTATA
>JACERR010000045.1:15000-17500 GCA_016760335.1 Gastrodia elata | reverse complement strand
TGTGCATGTGTATATATTTATATATAGTTGTGAGTATGTATACTAACAGACACACACTATATATACACACACACACATATATATATATATATATATATATTTATACAAATCTCTATGTGTGTGTATTTGTGTGTTTGCGTATGTATGTGTGTCTATGTGTGTGTGACAACACATACATGTGTGTGTCTATAAATTTGTGTATGGTTACGAGTATGTATAGCCAACCACACACATGGAGATTAGTATACATAAATATAGATATATAGTCACACACACACACTCATATATATACAGTTGTATGTCAATATAGACGTACACACACACACTCATATATAGAGATTGTTATATATGAGAGTGTGTATGTGTGTGTGTCTATACATACTCACAACCAAATGCATATCCATGTATGTATATAAATATATATATATATATATATATATATATATCAGTGTATGTGTGTGTGAGTATATATCTATATTTATGTATACTAATCTCTATGTGTGTGTGTGTGTATAGTTGTGAGTACGTATATAAATATATATGTTTGTATGTATACAGATAGTCGCAACCCACACACACATACACATAGAGATAAGTATATATGAGTGTGTGTTTGTGTCTATATATTTATATAATATTGTGAGTATGTATACCCAACACACACATATATATATGTCTGTATATAGTATTTTTACATACACATTTACTCATATATACTTATCTCTATATGTGTGTTATATATATACATATCACACAAACACACATTCACACAAACACGCGCAACACACACAACACAATGAGAGTGTTGTGTGTCTGTATACCCACACACACACATACCCACACACTCACACATACACACACTCATATATACTAATCTCTATGTGTATGTGTTTGTATGTGTGTGTGAGTATGAATAGCCAACACATACACACTTAGTATATATACCTGTGTGTGCATGTTTGTGTGTATAT
Organism: Gastrodia elata; assembly: GCA_016760335.1. NCBI lineage: Eukaryota > Viridiplantae > Streptophyta > Magnoliopsida > Asparagales > Orchidaceae > Gastrodia > Gastrodia elata. The sequence continues at coordinate 16,529 of JACERR010000045.1, read as the reverse complement.
ATAACATAGATATTATAGATATGTATGTGTGTGTGTGTATATATAAGATAAGTACATATGAGTGTGTGCACACACACTTCACATATATGTATATATATATATATATATATATATATGTGGGTGTGTGTGTGTGTGTGTGCAGTTATGAGTATATATACAACTATTATATATATATTAGTGTGTGTGTGTATGTGTCTATACATTTCTATATATCTATATATACATATATATATATATACATATATATATATATATATGTTATTAATGACATACACTCACATAAACATTCCCACATAGAAATAAGTATACACACATATAAATGCACTCATATATATATATATATATGTGTGTGTGTGTGTGTGTGTGTGTGTGTGTGTGTGGTGTGTGTGTGTGTGTGTGTTGGGTCTATCTGCTCATAACAGTGTGAGACACACTCATATGTATATACATACACGCACACACTAATATATACTAATCTTTATAGATACACACACAAACACACACACACTCATATATACTTAACTCCATATATAACACATACAAATCATATAGGCACATGTTTGTTAGTATGTATACAAATATATATACCGACAACTGTATATAAATATATAAACACACACACACGTGTCATAACTATATATAAATATATAGACACAAACATATGTGTTATATACTTGGGTATTGGGTACACATATACTTATCTGTATGTGTGCATTTATTTGTGTGTGTGTTCGGTATACATCCTCATAACCGTATATATTTTTATAAACAAACACATACACACACTCACACATGTTATATACACTAATATATGTTTATGTGTATGTGTGTATGTGTGTATGTGTATGTGTGCATGTGTGTATGTGTGTCAAACACACACACATGCTCACAATCATATATATGTATTTTATGCACACTCATATATACCAATCTCTATTTGTGTCTGTATAGGGTACCACATAAATATAGGTATACATACAAATACATACACATAGACACACACATACACATGTACACACATAGTATTTATGAGTGTGTGTGTGTGTGTATGTACACACATACACGGAGATAAGTATATATGAGTGTATGCATCTGTATGCATGTATATATAGACACACACATCCATACAAATATTGGTTGCGACTATGTATACACGTTCCCGTTTGCACACACTCACAAACACATATGTGTGTGTGTCTATCTATATATATATATATATATGGTTGTGAGTATGAATGCATAATATAGAAAGTAGTATATATGAGTTCACAATAAATACATACGTGTGTTATACATATGTGTGTGTGTGCCTATATAAATAAATAGATTATACTTGTGTGTTGGGTATATATACTCATGTGTGTATGTGTGTGTCTATATTTGTATAGTATATATATATGGACGTGTGTGAGTGTGTGAGTATGTGTTATATATATATATATATACCCAATACACACACACATATGTATAACACACTACTATGTATACATACTCACAACCGTATACCCAACCCACACACACACACACTC
>JACERR010000045.1:2500-7500 GCA_016760335.1 Gastrodia elata | reverse complement strand
CCGCAAACACACATACACACATGTATAAAAATATTTATTTATATACGTGTGAGTGTGTGTGTTTGTACAACCATATATATATATATGTATATATATATATATATATATGAGTGTGTGTTATATGTATGTGTGTGTGTGTGTGTGTATGTGTATAGTTCCGACAAACACACACATATAAAGATTAGTATATGTGAGTATTCATATCATCCACACACAAACACACCACACACATATATATACTTATCTCTATATCTTTATAATGTTGTGTGTGTGTGTGTGTCTATATATATATGGTTGTAAGTATGTATGCCGAACACACACACACATCATATATACATCTATATATATATATATATATATATATATATATACACACACACACACATGAAAATTTATGAGTGTGTGTTTGTGTGTGTGTGTGTGTATGTAGATACACACACTCACCACACACGCACACACACACGTGCACGTAGTGTTAGTATACACATATAGGCGAACACAAATCCACACACACACACACTCATATATACTAATATAAATTTGGGTGTGTCTATATGAATATATATATATATGAGTGTGTGTTATATGTGGGTGTGTTGTGTATGTGTGTGTGTGTGTGTGTGTATGTGTGTACTTGCGACAAACAGACACATATAAAGATTTGTATATGTGAGTATTCATATACATGCACACACAAACACACCACAAACATATGTATACTTATCTCTACATCTTTATACTATTGTGTGTGTGTGTCTATATATATATGGTTGTAAGTATGTATTCCCAACACACACACATACCCACACACATACTTATATATAGAGATTAGAATATGTGTGTGTGTTAGTTATACATACACAAATACACACGTATGTGTTATCACACACGCACACATACACACACACATACTCATATATAATATTCTCTGTGTGTGTATATATATTATATATATTCATACAAATGCAAACACATACTCATGTACACACACAGACACACACGCATATAAAATATATAGACACACACATGTATGTGTTTGCACACACATACACACACACACACTCATATATTATGGACACACACATATATAGAAATAAGTATATATAAGTGTGTGTGTGTGTGTGTTGGTGTGTGTGTTTCTATATACATACATATATATATATATATATATATAAATATATATATATATATATATATATATATACATATATATAGTCACACACACATACACACACAATTATACACATATTGAGATTAGTATATATGAGTGTGTGTGTGTGTGTTGTGTCTATATATACACATCCATATATATATATATATATATATATATATATATATACACGCACATAAATACACACAAACACACACAAACACATGGACATAGATGCACTCATATATAAACATTGTGTGTGTATGTGTCTATATATATATATATATATACATGCATATAACACATAAATATATAGACACGCTCACACACACAAACACACACACACGCACAGACACACACACACACACACACACACACACACACACACACACATATATATATATATATACACACACAAAAATATGCACACACACACTTAACAAACACATATAGGTTAGTATATATGAGCATTTGTGAGTCTCATAATTTATATATGACTATGAGTATGCATACACATAGAATGTATATATATGTATATATATATATATATATATATATATATATATATATATTATACAATTCTGAGTATGTATACCCATATAAATATATAGACACACATATATACACACATACACACATATACAGGCACACATATATATACACAGAGATTAGTATATATGAGTGTGTGTGTGTATGTGTGTGTGTCTATATATATAGACACACACTCACAGATGTAGATAAGTATATATGAGTGTGTATGTATATCCATGTGTGTGTTTGTATGACACATACAAATATAAAAATAGAGATTAGTATATATGAGTGGGTATATATACTCACAACCATATATAAATACATAGACACACAGGTATGTGTGCACGCACATAAACATACACACATTGAGATTAGTATATATAAGGGTGTGTGTGTGTGTGCGTCTACGTATATATACACTCACACATAAATATTAGTATGTATACACACATTCATATATACTTGTGACATATCCACACTCATATATATATTTATTAGAACACACAGATACTTATATATACTAATCCCTATTAGTATATACATGCTTATCTCCATCTCTCTGTGTGTGCTTGTGTGTGTGTTTATGTGTGCATGTGCATGTCTGTGTGTGTGTGTATGTTTGTGTATGTCACACAGACATACACACATACACACACACACACACTCATATATACTAATGTCCATGTGTATGTGTATGTGTATGATATATATACATATACAAGCACACTCAAACACTCAAATATAGTTATCTATATATATTGGGCATACACACTCATATATAGGGATTATGTGTGCGAGGCACCTACACACACATACACACAAACACACACACAAAGAGATAGCACATATTCATATATACTAATCTCTATCTATGAGTTTATGTGTATGTGTGTGTTATCTCTATGTGTATGTGTTTGTGTGTGTGTGAGTATGTATTATCATAGAGTGTTTGATATAGACTCAGACATACGAAGATTAGTATATAAGTGTGTGTATCTGTGTTTGCCTATATATATATATCTAAGTGTGACATGCACACATGTGTATACCCAACACACACTTATACATATATACTAATCTTTATATGTGATTGTATGTGCTTGGGTATACATACTCACACACACATACATAAACACACACACATGGAGCACACACACACACTCAAATATACTTACCTTTATGTGTGTGTATTTGTATGTATGTGTGTGCTCCATGTGTGTGTGTTTATGTGTGTGCGTGTGTGAGTATGTATACCCAAGTGTGTCTATACCCACACGCACACACACACAGATAAACACACACACATATATACTTATCTCTATCTCTATGTGTGTGTCTAAATATATATATACACAAACACACACACACACTTATATATACTTATCTCTATGTGTGTGATAGATACAGACACACATACAAATTAGTATATATGAGTGTGTGTGACACATGTATGTGTTATCATAGAGTGTGTGTATGTGTGTACTCATGTTTGTGTGCATGTGTCTATATAAATATATATATAACACACCAACACACACACACACATGCAAACACAGACACCGATCTATATATATATATATACAGTTGTGAGTTTGTATACCACATGTGAGTAACTATATATACGTAGAGATAAGTATATATAGACACACAGATATATACTCATAACCATATATTTAAATATATACTATATATATATGTATATATATATATATATATATATATATATATATATATATATATATATATATATATATATATATATATGGACACACATATAGTCTGTGTGTGTGTTGGGATATATAAGATATATTATGAGTGTGTGTGTATTGGGTATACACACTCATATAGATACACACACACACATATACTTATCTCCATGTGTGTGTGTGTGTGTGTCTATATGTACCCAACACACACACACACACAAACATATATATATAAGTATATACATGTGTGTTTGCATGTATTGGGTATATATATTATGAGTGTGTGTGTATGTGTGTGTGTGTGTGTGTGTATGTATTTCTATGTGTGTTTATGTGTGTGTCTGTGAGTATATATATTATAAGTGTGTGTGTGTGTAGGGTATATATATTATGGGTGTGTGTGTGTGTGTGTGTGTGGTTGTTTGTGTATATGTGTGTGCATTTGTGTGTGTGTGTTGGGTATACATATGTATGAGTGTGCGTTGGGTATACACATGTGTGTGTGTCATACACACACACACACACACACATATATATATATATATATATATATATATATATATATATACAGACACATAGATCTATATATGTTTGTATGGGTATACAAACTCTCAACACACACACACACATAGAGGTTAATTTAGACTTATACTTATCTCACTATGTGTGTGCATATTTATATATGGTTATTAGTTACCCAATACCATATATATTTGTGTGTGTGTATATAAATGTATGTGTGTGTATTATCTATATATTTATATACGGTTATGAGTATGTATACCCAGCACACACACACACAAACACACACACAAACACACACACAAATACACAAATAAACAAATACACACACACACACACTCATAATATATATACCCAACACACACACACTCATAATTTATATACGCACACATACACACACAGAAACACACACACAAACATACACACACACACACGCACACTCATAATATATATACCCAACACACACATACACACATGTATATACTTATATGTGTGTGTATGTGTGTGTTGGGTATATATATAGATACACACATACACACACACACACATGAAGATAAGTATATATATGTGTGTGTGTCTATATGTGTATGTATACCCAACACACACACACTCATAATATATCATATATATACCCAACACACACACAGAGAGACTATATGTTTTGTATGTGTGTGTGTGTGTACTCATAGAGATTATTATAGATATATAAGTGTGTCTATATATACCCACACACACAGACATACACAAACACAGACCAATACTAATACATGTATATCCACATACTCATACTAATACATATGTATGTGTGTGTGTGTATGTGAGTGTTGGGTATATATTTTGACACACACGCACACACACATATATATACTTATCTCTATATATATGTGTGTGTGTGTATGTATATATATATATATATATATTATTTATATATAGTTGTGAGTATGTATATACACTTATATATACTAATATTTATGTGTGTGTCACACACATAGAGATTGGTATATAAGAGTGTGTGTGTGTGTTTGTGCATGTATATATATATATATATATATATATATATATATGGTTGTGACTATGTGTATATGAGT